>CM060315.1:2047500-2057500 GCA_030674185.1 Monoplex corrugatus | reverse complement strand
TAGACAGGTAAATGAATAACAATAACAAAGAAATTGACAAAAACGTCATGCAAAAACAACAAAAACAAGAACAAGAACAACAACAAGAACAAGAACAACAACAACAGAGAGAAATTAAATACTACACAAACGTCACTGACACATCAATACAGAGACATTCCCATAGAACAGCCATTGACCATAACAGGCTGCGCCACACATGTAAGAATGACTCATACAGGAGTAGATATGGAAAGACACAGAGTGGGACAAGAAAGGTGTGTACAGGTATGACCCATACACATGAAATTGAAGAAGACACAGAGGGACAAGAAAGGTGTTACAGGTATGACCCATACACATGTAGAATGGATAGACACAGAATGGGACAAGAAAGGTGTGTACAGGTATGACCCATACACATGTAGAATGGAAAGAAAGACACAGAGTAGGACAAGAAAGGTGTGTACAGGTATGACCCATACACATGTAGAATTGGAAAGAAAGACACAGAATAGGACAAGAAAGGTGTGTACAGGTATGACCCATACACATGTAGAATTGGAAAGAAAGACACAGAATGGGACAAGAAAGGTGTGTACAGGTATGACCCATACACATGTAGAATGGGAAAGAAAGACACAGATGAGGACAAGAAAGGTGTGTACAGGTATGACCCATACACATGTAGAATTGGGAAAGACACAGAATGGGACAAGAAAGGTGTGTACAGGTATGACCCATACACATGTAGAATGGAAAGACACAGAATGGGACAAAAAGGTGTGTACAGGTATGACCCATACACATGAGAATTGGAAAGAACAGATGGACAAGAAAGGTGTGTACAGGTATGACCCATACACATGTAGAATTGGAAAGAAAGAGTGAGACAAGAAAGGTGTGTACAGGTATGACCACACATGTAGAATGGAAAGAAAGACACAGAATGAGGTAACAAAAGGTATTACATGATCAAGGGGACATAAAAGGACAGAATGTCTGTGTGCCGCCTGCGTGATAAGATAACCGACAATATATGCAGACTGTTTAGTTATCTCCACACTGTCTTTTGTGAGCGCTGTATCGTCGTGGTGTGAGGGAGTAAGGCCCAAACCCCATTAGAAAAAGGGCATAATTTGTAAACATTTATATATTTGACTTGTAAACATTTACATACCTGAATACATATTCGTAACATTACATATTGCATTGTAGTCTGTTAACATTTACATATTTGGCATACATAGTCTGTTAACATTTAATATTTGGCATGTATAGTCTGTTAACATTTAATAGCTGACATACATAATCTGAACATTACACACTGACATAATATTCTGTTAACATTTACATATTTGGCATACATAGTCTGTTAACATTTGATAGTTGAATGTTAGTCTGTTAACATTTAACAATGACATACATAGTCTGTTAACAATTACATAAGTGCTTGACATAATATCCGTTAACATTTACATATTTGACGTAATTTGATATAGTCTATTATATTTTACACACTTGACATATTTTAGCATATCAACATTATAAATATTTGACATATCAGCATGCACACGTTCGACATACACAATCTGTCATTTACATTGACACATTTGGCATGATTATTTTAATCAAGTTTACAAATTTCTCATGCATGGTTTAATCAAATTTACACGTATAACATGTTAACATTCACAGTCAGTTTCTACAGAGGCAGCATCAGAGTACACATGTACTTAACCTGTTGCTCTGCATCTGCCATAGTTCTGTTCAATTTCAAATCATAAATGAAAGCGAAACATTATGTCCATCAACTCCTACGTCCATTGTGTGTGTCCAGCCAGCCTGTGTGTCTGTGTGGCGCCTGACGTGTGGATGCTAAGTACTCTGGATTCACAGACAATGACGACGACGATGGCTGCCTTCTGTACCGCTGACACCCATAGATTTGTCACTTAATGACGCGGGCACCTTGATGTTCATTTCATGTGAGGGTTTTAACGATGCGACAGCCCACGTCACATGTGAGACCTATGTTATCTGATCTTCTTCCTGCTGATGATGAGCGTCTGTGTTGGGTAACAAAATGGTAATGCCATGTCGACGTTCTGTCTGTCACAAGTTTTCAGTTCTTGTCTCTTTTGACATCATATCACCCTGGGGATGGTGACAGAAAAGTTGTGCAAATGATGAAGCACAAAACAAACAGAAATACAAACCAAACCAAACCAAATCAAACCAAACCAAACCAAAACCAAACCAAACCAAACCAACCAAACTAAACCAAACCAAACCAAACCAAACCCACCAAACCGAACCAAACCGAACCAAACCAAACCAAACCAAACCAAACCAAACCAAACCATGACCTCGGGCTTAAGACATGTCCTTGACATTGACTATACAGACTGGACAAGTGGCTTTGAGTCTCCATCTTTCTCTATGGGTGTGAAACCTGCACGCTCCTTGCTAATTTACAGAACAGTTCAGACCAAGTGCTCAAGGTAACTGCTGTGTATGGCATTACCTTGAAGATATGATCAATGTGTATGGTATACCTTGAAGATATGATCAATGTGTATGACATACCTTGAAGATATGATCAATGTGTATGACATACAATGAAGATATGATCAATGTGTATGACATACAATGAAGATATGATCAATGTGTATGAATACCTTGAAGATATGATCAATGTGTATGACATACATGAAGATATGATCAATGTGTATGACATACAATGAAGATATGATCAATGTGTATGACATACAATGAAGATATGATCAATGTGTATGACATACAATGAAGATATGATCAATGTGTATGACATACAATGAAGATATGATCAATGTGTATGACATACAATGAAGATATGATCAATGTGTATGACATACAATGAAGATATGATCAATGTGTATGACATACAATGAAGATATGATCAATGTGTATGACATACAAGAAGATATGATCAATGTGCATGACATACAATGAAGATATGATCAATGTGTATGACATACGATATGAAGATATGATCAATGTGCATGACATACCTTGAAGATATGATCAATGTGTATGACATACTATGAAGATATGATCAATGTGTATGACATACCTGAAGATATGATCAATGTGATGCATATCTTGAAGATATGATTATGTGTATGACATACCTTGAAGATATGATCAATGTGTATGGCATACTTGAAGATATGATTAATGTGTATGGCATACCTTGAAGATATGATCAATGGTATGGCATACCTTGAAGATATGATCAATGTGTATGGCTATACATATGTACAACGAAGATAAGACCAGTGTGTATGACATAGAGTAAAACAAGACCAGTGTGTATGACATAGAGTAAAACAAGACCAGTGTGTATGACACACAGTAAAACAAGACCAGTGTGTATGACATAGAGTAAAACAAGACCAGTGTGTATGACATACAATGAAACAAGACCAATGTGTATGACATACAGTAAAACAAGACCAGTGTGTATGACATACAGTGAAACAAGACCAGTGTGTATGACATACAGTAAAACAAGACCAGTGTGTATTACATACAGTAAAACAAGACCAGTGTGTATGACATACAGTAAAACAAGACCATGTGTATACATACAGTAAAACAAGACCAATGTGTATGACATACAGTTAAAACCGACCAGTGTGTATGGACATACAGTTAACAAGACCAGTGTGTATGACATACAGTAAAACAAGACCAGTGTGTATTACATACAATGAAACAAGACCAATGTGTATGACATACAGTAAAACAAGACCAATGTGTATGACATACAATGAAACAAGACCAGTGTGTATGACATACAGTAAAACAAGACCAATGTGTATGACATACAGTAAAACAAGACCAGTGTGTATGACATACAGTAAAACAAGACCAGTGTGTATGACATACAGTGAAACAAGACCAATGTGTATTACATACAATAAAACAAGACCAGTGTGTATGACACCCTGCAAGTCCTCCAATATTTTATCCCCGGGTCTATCTGGTGTTCTCTTTCCCTCCAGCTTTCCTGTTGTGACCAGGTGCTCTAATTCCCCTGTCCTCATAAAATGGTCTATAAATGTTGCTTGTCTTTTCCTAATCTTCTTTATCAATGATCTTCTTGTGTCTGCCTCCATCAAGACTGTCTCGTTTGCTACTGCTAACCCTACCACAGGAAATCAACACTCGCTCTAGTAGTGACAGACTTAGTGTAGTACTAGTAGTGACAGACTTAGGGTAGTACTAGTAGTGACACACTTAGGATAGTACTAGTAGTGACACTTAGGGTAGTACTAGTTGTGACAGACTTAGGGTAGTACTATTTGTGACAGACTTAGGATAGTAGTAGTTGTGACAAACTTAGAGTAGTACTAGTTGTGACAGATTTAGTGTAGTACTATTAGTGACAGACTTAGGGTAGTACTAGTTGTGACATACTTAGGATAGTACTAGTTGTGACAGACTTAGGGTAGTACTAGTTGTGACATACTTAGGGTAGTACTAGTTGTGACAGACTTAGTGTAGTACTAGTAGTGACAGACTTAGGGTAGTACTTGTAGTGACACACTTAGGATAGTACTAGTAGTGACACTTAGGGTAGTACTAGTTGTGACAGACTTAGGGTAGTACTAGTAGTGACAGACTTAGGGTAGTACTAGTAGTGACAGACTTAGTGTAGTACTAGTAGTGACAGACTTAGGGTAGTACTAGTAGTGACAGACTTAGGGTAGTACTAGTTGTGACAGACTTAGTGTAGTACTAGTTGTGACAGACTTAGGGTAGTACTAGTAGTGATAGACTTAGGGTAGTACTAGTTGTGAGGACTTTGGGTAGTACTAGTAGTGACACTTAGGGTAGTACTAGTTGTGACAGACTTAGTGTAGCCTAGTTGTGACAGAATTAGTGTAGTACTTGTAGTGACAGACTTAGGGTAGTACTAGTTGTGACAGACTTAGTGTAGTACTAGTTGTGACAGACTTAGGGTAGTACTAGTTGTGACAGACTTAGGGTAGTACTAGTTGTGACAGACTTAGGTAGTACTAGTAGTGACAGACTTAGGTAGTACTAGTTAGTGACAGACTTAGGATAGTAACTATGTTGTGACAGACTTAGGGTAGTACTAGTTGTGACAGACTTAGGTAGTACTAGTTAGTGACAGACTTAGGGTAGTACTAGTAGTGACAGACTTAGGGTAGTACTAGTAGTGACAGACTTAGGGTAGTACTAGTTGTGACAGACTTAGGTAGTACTAGTTAGTGACAGACTTAGGTAGTACTAGTAGTGACAGACTTAGGGTAGTACTAGTTGTGACAGACTTAGGTAGTACTAGTAGTGACAGACTTAGGGTAGTACTAGTTGTGACAGACTTAGGTAGTACTAGTGTGACACTTAGGTAGTAGTAGTGTGACAGACTTAGGTAGTACTAGTTGTGACAGACTTAGGTAGTACTAGTTGTGACAGACTTAGGGTAGTACTAGTAGTGACAGACTTAGGTAGTACTAGTGTGACAGACTTAGGTAGTACTAGTTGTGACAGACTTAGGATAGTACTATTGTGACAGACTTAGTGTAGTACTAGTAGTGACAGACTTAGGTAGTACTAGTAGTGACAGACTTAGGATAGTACTAGTTGTGACAGACTTAGGGTAGTACTAGTATGACAGACTTAGGATAGTACTAGTAGTGACAGACTTAGGATAGTACTAGTAGTGACAGACTTAGGTAGTACTAGTGTGACAGACTTAGGGTAGTACTAGTTGTGACAGACTTAGGTATGTACTAGTAGTGACACTTAGGTAGTACTAGTAGTGACAGACTTAGGTAGTACTAGTAGTGACAGACTTAGGTATACTAGTTGTGACAGACTTAGGGTAGTACTAGTAGTGACACTTAGTGTAGTAGTAGTAGTGACAGACTTAGGGTAGTACTAGTTGTGACAGAACTTAGGATAGTACTAGTAGTGACAGACTTAGGGTAGTACTAGTAGTGACAACTTAGGTAGTACTAGTAGTGACAGACTTAGGATAGTACTAGTATGTGACAGACTTAGGGTAGTACTAGTAGTGACAACTAGGGTAGTACTAGTAGTGACAGACTTAGGTAGTACTAGTAGTGACAGACTAGGGTAGTACTAGTATGTGACAGACTTAGGTTTAAGTACTAGGTTGTGACAGACTTAGGTAGTACTAGTAGTGACAACTTAGGGTAGTACTAGTTGTGACAGACTTAGGGTAGTACTAGTGTGACAGACTTAGGTAGTACTAGTAGTGACAGACTTAGGGTAGTACTAGTAGTGACAGACTTAGGTAGTACTAGTTGTGACAGACTTAGGTAGTACTAGTTGTGACAGACTTAGGTAGTACTAGTAGTGACAGACTTAGGGTAGTACTAGTAGTGACAGACTTAGGTAGTACTAGTTGTGACATACTTAGGATAGTACTAGTTGTGACAGACTTAGGTATAGTACAGTTGTGACAGACTGTAGTAAGTGACAGACTTGGTGTATAGTGACAGACTTAGGTATAGTTGACACTAGGTAGTACTAGTTTACAGCTTAGTAGTACTGTGTGACAGACTAGGTAGTAAGGTACAGACTTAGGAGTACTAGTTGACAGACTTAGGTTACAGTAGTGACAGACTAGGTATACTAGTGTGACAGACTTAGGTACTAGTGTGACAGACTTAGAGATAGTTGACAGACTAGGTAGTATATGTGACAGACTTGGTGTACTATGTGAACTTAGGTTACAGTATGAAGACTAGGTATATAGTGTGACAACTAGTAGTACTTGTGACAGCTTAGGTAGTACTAGTGTGACAGACTTAGGGTAGTACTAGTTGTGACAGACTTAGGGTAGTACTAGTAGTGACAGACTTAGGTAGTACTAGTTGACAGACTTAGGGATAAGTACTAGAGTGACAGACTTAGGGTAGTACTAGTAGTGACAGACTTAGGGTAGTACTAGTAGTGACAGACTTAGGGTAGTACTAGTAGTGACAGGGTAGTACCAGTAGTGACAGTGTAGTACCAGTAGTGACAGGGTAGTAGCAGTAGTGACAGTGTAGTACCAGTAGTGACAGGGTAGTACTAGTAGTGACAGTGTAGTACCAGTAGTGACAGTGTAGTACCAGTAGTGACAGGGTAGTACTAGTAGTGACAGTGTAGTACCAGTAGTGACAGTGTAGTACCAGTAGTGACAGGGTAGTACCAGTAGTGACAGGGTAGTACTAGTAGTGACAGGGTAGTACCAGTAGTGACAGTGTAGTACCAGTAGTGACAGGGTAGTACTAGTAGTGACAGGGTAGTACCAGTAGTGACAGTGTAGTACCAGTAGTGACAGTGTAGTACTAGTAGTGACAGGGTAGTACCAGTAGTGACAGGGTAGTACCAGTAGTGACAGGGTAGTACTAGCAGTGACAGGGTAGTACCAGTAGTGACAGGGTAGTACCAGTAGTGACAGGGTAGTACTAGTAGTGACAGTGTAGTACCAGTAGTGACAGGGTAGTACTAGTAGTGACAGGGTAGTACCAGTAGTGACAGGGTAGTACAGTAGTGACAGGGTAGTACTAGTAGTGACAGGGTAGTACCAGTAGTGACAGGGTAGTACCAGTAGTGACAGAGTAGTACCAGTAGTGACAGGGTAGTGCCAGTAGTGACAGAGTAATACCAGTAGTGACAGGGTAGTACCAGTAGTGACAGAGTAGTACCAGTAGTGACAGGGTAGTACTAGTAGTGACAGGGTAGTACCAGTAGTGACAGGGTAGTACTAGTAGTGACAATGAACGATGAACACAACAAATTTTCAGAAAAGCCGAACGTCTTTTGTTGTCGATTTGATGATGAAGATTTTAGAGAAGAAATGAAGAGAACCACTTTGAAACTGGAGTGAAATCTGTTGGGCACATGACAATTTTGACAATTGTTAAAAGGACATTTTCTGCAATCGTTAAAGAGTGTGTAGTCGGAATTGTTTGGTCTTCAAAAACAAAGAAAACCATAGGTGCTAATAGTATCCATGGTAGTTTCTGCTTTCAGTCTGTATCTCTCAACTGTCATACGTGTACAACTTTGTCTCTACCTTGTCTCTCAAAGTAGTATATCTATAAACCTACCTGTGTATCTATAAACCTACCTGTATATCTATAAACCTACCTGCATATCTATAAACCTACCTGTATATCTCTAAACCTACCTGTATATCTATAAACCTATATCTATAAACCTACCTGTGTATCTATAAACCTACCTGTGTATCTATAAACCTACCTGTATATCTATAAACCTACCTGTGTATCTATAAACCTACCTGTATATCTATAAACATACCTGTGTATCTATAAACCTACCTGTATATCTATAAACCTACCTGTATATCTATAAACATACCTATATATCTATAAACCTACCTGTATATCTATAAACCTACCTGTGTATCTATAAACCTACCTGTATATCTATAAACCTACCTGTATATCTATAAACCTACCTGTATATCTATAAACCTACCTGTATATCTATAAACATACCTATATATCTATAAACCTACCTGTATATCTATAAACCTACCTGTATATCTATAAACCTACCTGTATATCTATAAACCTACCTGTATATCTATAAACCTACCTGTGTATCTATAAACCTACCTGTATATCTATAAACCTACCTGTATATCTATAAACATACCTATATATCTATAAACCTACCTGTATATCTATAAACCTACCTGTGTATCTATAAACCTACCTGTATATCTTAAACCTACCTGTGTATCTATAAACCTACCTGTATATCTATAAACCTACCTGTGTATCTATAAACCTACCTGTGTATCTATAAACCTACCTGTGTATCTATAAACCTACCTGTATATCTCTAAACCTACCTTGTATCTATAAACCTACCTGTATATCTATAAACCTACCTGTATATCTATAAACCTACCTGTTATCTCTAAACCTACCTGTATATCTATAAACCTACCTGGTATCTATAACCTACCTGTATATCTATAAACCTACCTGTATATCTATAAACCTACCTGTGTATCTATAAACCTACCTGTGTATCTATAAACCTACCTGTATATCTATAAACCTACCTGTGTATCTATAAACCTACCTGTTATCTCTAAACCTACCTGTATATCTATAACCTACCTGTGTATCTCTAAACCTACCTGTATATCTATAACCTACCTGTATATCTATAAACCTACCTGTATATCTATGAACCTACCTGTATATCTATAAACCTACCTGTATATCTATAAACCTACCTGTATATCTATAAACCTACCTGTATATCTATAAACCTACCTGTATATCTATAAACCTACCTGTATATCTCTAAACCTACCTGTATATCTATAAACCTACCTGTGTATCTATAAACCTACCTGTTATCTATAAACCTACCTGTATATCTTAAACCTACCTGTATATCTATAAACCTACCTTATATCTATAAACCTACCTGTGTATCTATAAACCTACCTGTATATCTATAAACCTACCTGTGTATCTTAAACCTACTTGTGTATCTTAAACCTACCTGTGTATCTATAAACCTACTTGTTATCTATAAACCTACCTGTATATCTCTAAACCTACCTGTAATCTATAAACCTACCTGTGTATCTATAAACCTACTTGTATCTATAAACCTACCTGTGTATCTATAAACCTACCTGTGTATCTATAAACCTACCTGTATATCTATAAACCTACCTGTATATCTATAACCTACCTGTATATCTATAAACCTATTGTATCTATACCTACTATATCTATAAACCTACCTGTATATCTATAACCTACCTGTATATCTATAAACATACCTGTATATCTCTAAACCTACCACCATCTGCCTCATCCGTCTCATGTGTCGGCGTCACCGGGTTTGGTGTTGGCCGCTGCACATCTGGATGCCACCATCTCCCTCCAGGCCGTCTGTCTCGACAACTTCTTGAGTATTTAGGCCACTGATGTTGGTT
>CM060315.1:2035000-2037500 GCA_030674185.1 Monoplex corrugatus | reverse complement strand
TTGCCTTTTTGTTCTCAATAAGACGATTGTGATGCTTTGTTGTACTGCTTGTTTGAAACAGGAATACATAGAAACACTGTGGAGTGTTTGATATTTTAACAGCTGGAAGCTGTTTCCACCATTTGGAAAAGTTGTTACGTTAGATAAGTGCCTTGTAGGCATGGTTACTTTAGCCACTTGACATCAGCTGGAATATTATACATAAAACATCAAACATCTTGAATCGTGGCCAGCACATATCAGGTTGTGTGCGTAGCTTGTATTTGTTACATCTATTACCTGTCTGTATCCACTATGTCTATTTTGCTGTCTGTATCCATTGTCTATTTTGCTATCTGTATCTACTATGTCTATTTTTCTTTTGTATCCATTGTCTATTTTGCTGTCTGTGTCTACTATGTCTATTTTTCTTTTGTATCCATTGTCTATTTTGCTATCTGTATCTACTATGTCTGTTTTTCTTTTGTATCCATTGTCTATTTTGCTATCTGTATCTACTATGTCTATTTTTCTTTTGTATCCATTGTCTATTTTGCTATCTGTATCTACTATGTCTATTTTTCTTTTGTATCCATTGTCTATTTTGCTATCTATATCTACTATGTCTATTTTTCTTTTGTATCCATTGTCTATTTTGCTATCTGTATCTACTATGTCTATTTTTCTTTTGTATCCATTGACTATTTTGCTATCTGTATCTACTATGTCTATTTTTCTTTTGTATCCATTGTCTATTTTGCTGTCTGTGTCTACTATGTCTATTTTTCTTTTGTATCCATTGTCTATTTTGCTATCTGTATCTACTATGTCTGTTTTTCTTTTGTATCCATTGTCTATTTTGCTATCTGTATCTACTATGTCTATTTTTCTTTTGTATCCATTGTCTATTTTGCTATCTGTATCTACTATGTCTATTTTTCTTTTGTATCCATTGTCTATTTTGCTATCTGTATCTACTATGTCTATTTTTCTTTTGTATCCATTGTCTATTTTGCTATCTGTATCTACTATGTCTATTTTTCTTTTGTATCCATTGTCTATTTTGCTATCTGTATCTACTATGTCTATTTTTCTTTTGTATCCATTGTCTATTTTGCTATCTGTATCTACTATGTCTGTTTTTCTTTTGTATCCATTGTCTATTTTGCTGTCTGTGTCCACTATGTCTATTTTGCTGTCTGTATCCATTGTCTATTTTGCTGTCTGTGTCCACTATGTCTATTTTGCTGTCTGTATCCATTGTCTATTTTGCTGTCTGTGTCCACTATGTCTATTTTTCTTTTGTATCCATTGTCTATTTTGCTGTCTGTGTCCATTGTCTATTTTGCTGTCTGTGTCCATTGTCTATTTTGCTGTCTGTATCCATTGTCTATTTTGCTGTCTGTATCCACTATGTCTATTTTGCTGTCTGTATCCACTATGTCTATTTTGCTGTCTGTATCCACTATGTCTATTTTGCTGTCTGTATCCACTGTGTCTATTTTGCTGTCTGTATCCATTGTCTATTTTGCTGTCTGTATCCACTATGTCTATTTTGCTGTCTGTATCCACTATGTCTATTTTGCTGTCTGTATCCACTATGTCTATTTTGCTGTCTGTATCCACTATGTCTGTTTTGCTGTCTGCATCCACTATGTCTATTTTGCTGTCTGTATCCACTATGTCTATTTTGCTGTCTGTATCCACTATGTCTGTTTTGCTGTCTGTATCCACTATGTCTATTTTGCTGTCTGTATCCACTATGTCTATTTTGCTGTCTGTATCCACTGTGTCTATTTTGCTGTCTGTATCCACTATGTCTGTTTTGCTGTCTGTATCCACTATGTCTATTTTGCTGTCTGTATCCACTATGTCTATTTTGCTGTCTGTATCCACTATGTCTATTTTGCTGTCTGTATCCACTATGTCTGTTTTGCTGTCTGTATCCACTATGTCTATTTTGCTGTCTGTATCCACTGTGTCTATTTTGCTGTCTGATGATGCCACTTATTGTCATCTGTGTGCTGTCTGTATCCACTGTGTCTATTTTGCTGTCGTATTCATTGTGTCTATTTGTGCTGTCCTGCTGATCCACTGATGTCTATATGTGTGTCTGTAGTCCATTCTATAGTGTCTATTTTGCTGTCTGTATCACTATGTCTATTTGCTGTCTGTATTCACTGTGTCTATTTTGCTGTCTTATCATTATTGTGTACTGTATCACTGTGTCTATTTTGCTGTCTGTATCCACTGTGTCTGATTTTGCTGTCTTATACTTGTATAGGCTGGTGGATAGGGTGAGGATTAATGGCTATGTGTGTTATTTAGATGAGAGATTGAGGTCAGAGCAGATTTGAGCTGTAGATAGGTAGGAAGTGAGACATGAAATGTCATTCGTGTCTATATGAAAAGGATGTGGGTTGAGTGAGGGATTAAAGCTATGTGTTTCTTAGATGAGGAGAAGAGTAGAGAGAGTTGGAGCGTAGATAAGGAGAATGAAAGAATGAAATAGGATAAGATT
>CM060315.1:2012500-2032500 GCA_030674185.1 Monoplex corrugatus | reverse complement strand
CTAGTGCCTACTGTCTAGTGCCATTGTCTAGTGCCATTGTCTAGTGCCTACAGTCTAGTGCCTACAGTCTAGTGCCTACAGTCTAGTGCCTACAGTCTAGTGCCTACAGTCTGGTGCCTACAGTCTAGTGCCTACTATCTGGTGCCTATTGTCTATTGCCTACTGTCTAGTGCCTATTGTCTAGTGCCTACTGTCTAGTGCCATTGTCTAGTGCCATTGTCTAGTGCCTACAGTCTAGTGCCATTGTTTAGTGCCTACAGTCTAGTGCCTACAGTCTGGTGCCTATTGTCTATTGCCTACTGTCTAGTGCCTACAGTCTGGTGCCAACAGTGTGTGCCTACAGTCTAGTGCCCACTGTCTAGTGACTACAGTCTAGTGACTACAGTCTAGTGCCTACTGTCTAGTGCCTATTGTCTAGTGCCTACTGTATAGTCTAGTGCCAATTGTCTAGTGCCTACTGTGTAGTCTAGTGCCAATTGTCTAGTGCCTACTGTCTAGTGCCTACTGTCTAGTGCCTACTGTGTAGTCTAGTGCCTACTGTGTAGTCTAGTGCCAACTGTATACTGTAGTGCCAGCTGTATACTGTCTAGTGCTAACTGTATACTGTCTAGTGCCAAATGTATATTGTCTAGTGCCAACTGTATACTGTCTAGTGCCAACTCTATTTGGCACTCTATGTCTAGTGCCAACTCTATGTCTGAACTCTTTTCCTGATTCTCATCCTTTCTGTTTCCATCACCCCCACCCCAGCATCCCCCATCCCCCATCCAACCTCTGCTTCAAGCAACCAGCCCCCCCCCCCCTACACCCTTGAATGAGTGGCGTCTTGATGAATTTGACCTTTCCCCTTTCCCTCATATCTTAACTGCTCTGCTGCAGGCACTTCACAAATTGCATGGTCAAGCCATACAGAAAATCATTCTTTTTCTTGTCGATGAAAGGAAAGCAGCAAACAGATTGTCTTCTTCTTCTTCCATTGGCCATGTACATGGGCAGGCCACATCTGGTAATGGACAATGGCCACATCTGGTAATGGACAATGGCCACATCTGGTAATGGACAATGGCCACATCTGGTAATGGACAATGGCCACATCTGGTAATGGACAATGGCCGTTTTACAGGAGTTCTGTAAGAAACAGCAATACAATATGAATCCTACTTGAGGTGTGCATCCTTGATATGATAGATCATCCATGATATGATAGATCATCCATGATATGATAGATCATCCTTGATATGATAGATCATCCTTGATATGATAGATCATCCATGATATGATAGATCATCCATGATATGATAGATCATCCATGATATGATAGATCATCCTTGATATGATAGATCATCCATGATATGATAGATCATCCTTGATATGATAGATCATCCATGATATGATAGATCATCCTTGATATGATAGATCATCCTTGATATGATAGATCATCCATGATATGATAGATCATCCTGATATGATAGATCATCATGATATGATAGATCATCCATGTATGATAGTCATCCATGATATGATAGATCATCCATGATATGATAGATCATCCATGATATGATAGATCATCCAGTATTTGGTGAACATATGTCCGTAAAAATAAAAAAATAAAAAACACACCAAACCAACCAACCAACAAACAAAACAAAGCAAAACAAACAAACAAAACAAAACAAAACAAAGCAAACAAAACAAAACAAACAAAACAAAACAAAATAAAACACAAAACCCCCCAATGATCAGCACCTTTCTATGTCATGGGTGAAACACAATACCTGTGTCATTTGATCACAGAATAGTTGAGCCACGTACGCGTACAGTTTCAAAGTGATGTGACAATTACCGTTTACATTATCGGAACATTGTCAATATTTCATGGATGGTCCTCATTATGAACTAATCATATGGGTCAACCAAGGCCCTAACCTTCCTTGGCCATACCCGTTCATTTAGTGTAATTCACTGACCACAACTACTTCAAGTGATCTGTCCCACATTCAATACTGGTATCATGTAGTAAAGTCCCCCGTTTAGTGCAGATAGTAATGGACAATGGCCGTTTTCTTACAGGAGTTCCTGTCGGTTGCCATGAAACTGGGTAATCAAAAGAGTTGTAGTCGGCTCGGCCATGTCTCCTGTCGCTCCACGCTAGAGATGACGTTATTGCAGTATGTGTTCGGTTATGTGGTCGTCTTGACTGCAAGGACATGCTGGTGATGGCGTCAGTTTAAATTTGTGGTTTATATGGACGATGAGCCGGTTGTAGCTAGTGCAGATCCTCGTCAGTTTTCAGTTTAAATTTCAGTTCAATTTCTCAAGATGACGTCTCCGCGCTCGGAATGAATTTAATATGCACTAAAGTCACAGGTGTCATGTGATGGAGAATATCAAGAATGATCACAGCACACGCCTTAAGCCTGCACATAAACCCATGAGCTGGCTAGATCCTGAGGTCTTACCTAGATAGTTCCATAACCCTCAGGTCGTAGGGGAGTGAGGTGGCAGAGACCTAAAATTTTCCCGGGACCAGCACCACGAGGGCGGCGCCCATCCCCTCTCACTCGCTTCAAATTATTATTCATATTCACTTTTTTTAAACCAAGACTTCAGAAAGGCAAGAAGGCTAATTAGTCTTCAAGGGGTGGGACCTGGGAAATCAACCTATCTCTCCAATGTTTTATACCAAGGCAGCCGGGCAATGCCCATCTCTTCACAATTTTCAACTACCGTGGGATCTTTAGTGTGTGCAGTCAGAAGGCACAAGGATCCGACACTTTTTTCGTCCCCTTCCGAAGGACTAGACGTTCAGTTCTATTTTCCGGTCAAACTGGGGAGAAAAGTCGAGGCCTCTACGGAGAGTCAACCCTGGAACCTCGAGTTTAGTTATTGGCAGGCGAATGTCTGAACCATTCTGCCACTGTTCTCCCTTCAGGATCACTTGGTGCTCTCTGAACTGAAGATGGTAGTCGTCCCTTTTCATCAGTGCCGTGAAGTGTGAGCTGATGATGCTCCTCTTTTTGCTGTAGCTGACACTGTTGTCTGTTAGTTTTCCTGGACTCCTTGTTCTGTTGTCGGGTATCCCGCAGTCCAATGGAATCCATGGGAGGAATACTTTTCTGATTCTTCTGATTTGCTCACCTGGGAGAACTTGTCATTCTTCAAAGCCTGGAGAATAGACAAAGCATAAATATCTTTTGATTTCTGATTCAAGAAAAACCCAAACATTTTCCATTCCACACTGCAGTAGTCTCTGTAGTGTGAGAGAATACCAATGTTTATCTGATTTATGACGGCTCTTGGTTTATATTCCATAGTAGATTTTCCTCCACTTCGTCTAGCTATTCCTATTGGAGTAAGATGACCAGTGGTATTATGACTCGGATTTGGTCGCGATGATACGGTTTTGAGCGCCTGAGGACTTTCAATTTTCTATGATGAAGATTTCTTGTTGTCGTGGCAAGTTTGCCGGCATGTTTATCTCCCTTACAAGTCAGCGTGTGCGGGGCAGTAGGTCCACGTGAGGTTTTGTTGATAAGTACTGTCCATTATTTTGTGCCAGTCTGAGGTTCCTATTCCATTCTGTCCTTTTTGAAGTAAATGATTCAATTCTGTCAGGATGAAAGCTAGTTTGGTTTTTGCATCAATTCATCTGTTGGCTATTTGCGATAGTGTGTCCCTAGCTTTTTTGGTATGATTATTTTGTACAGATTTTTAAAACGGTTTGGATATTCCCCCCAATCGTTGAGTTCTGTCAGTTGACATACTGAATGATTCTTATACCTGTCATGTCGATGATTTTCTATGTTGGCGTCGATTGCCGTTTGACGTTTTGGCCTTATGTCTTATGACGTTTTGGCCATATGTCTTATGATGATTGAGCTTACAGCTCATGACGTTCTGGCCATATGTCTTATGATGATTGGGCTTACAGCTCATGACGTTTTGGCCTTATGTCTTATGATGATTGGGCTTACAGCTCATGACGTTTTGGCCTTATGTCTTATGATGATTGGGCTTACAGCTCATGACGTTTTGGCCTTATGTCTTATGATGATTGGGCTTACAGCTCATGACGTTTTGGCCTTATGTCTTATGATGATTGGGCTTACAGCTCATGACGTTTTGGCCTTATGTCTTATGATGATTGGGCTTACAGCTCATGGCCTTGTATCTCATGTTTTGGCCTTATGTCTCATGATGTGTTGGCCGCATAGCTCATGATGTTTTGGCCTAATGGCTCATGACGTTTTGGCCTTATGGCTCATGACGTTTTAGCCTTATGGCTCTGACGTTTTGGCTTTATGGCTTATGACGTTTTGGCCTTATGGCTCTGACGTTTTGGCTTTATGGCTTATGACGTTTTGGCCTTATGGCTCATGACGTTTTGGCTTTATGGCTTATGACGTTTTGGCCTATGACTCTGACGTTTTGGCTTTATGGCTTATGACGTTTTGGCTTATGGCTCATGACGTTTTGACCTTATGGCTCATGACGTTTTGGCTTTATGGCTTATGACGTTTTGGCCTTATGGCTCATGACGTTTTGGCTTTATGGCTTATGACGTTTTGGCCTTATGGCTCATGACGTTTTGGCTTTATGGCTTATGACGTTTTGGCTTTATGCTCATGACGTTTTGGCCTTAGGCTCATGACGTTTTGGCCTTATAGCGCATGACGTTTTGGCCTTATAGCGATTGACGTTTGTGGCCTTATAGCGCATGACGTTTTGGCCTTATAGCGCATGACGTTTTGGCCTTATAGCGCTTTGACGTTTTGGCCTTATAGCGCATGACGTTTTGGCCTTATAGCGCATGACGTTTTGGCCTTATAGCGCATGACGTTTTGGCCTTTAGAGATCGCATGACGTTTTGGCCTTATAGCGCATGACGTTTTGGCCTTAGAGCGCATGAGTTTTGGCCTTAGAACGCATGACGTTTTGGCCTTAAGCGCATGATGTTTGGCTTAGAGCCTGACTTTTGGGCCTTATAGCTCATGATTTTTTGGCCTTGACAGCTCATGATATTTTGGCCTTATGGCTCAATATGTTTTGGCCTTATAGCGCATGACGTTTTGGCCTTATAGCGCATGACTTTTGGCCTTATAGCGCATGACGTTTTGGCCTTAGAGCTCATGATGTTTTGGCCTTAGAACTCATGACGTTTTGGCCTTATAGTTCATGATATTTTGGCCGTATAGACTCATGTACGTTGGAGTGGTAGTACATGCTGATAAGGTGGGCTGTATGGACACGACCCTTAGGCACACAGCACAGGTTATGTGAGAGATTGATCACTTGATAGCGTGTGCCGTTTATAGTCTGAACCATGGAGGTGACCGGCATCAGTGCTTCTGTTTCTGCCTGGTAATTGCTGTGGTATTTTCCACAACAACCAATCCCTGACAAAAGATAAAACGGGTTTCTCTGGCCTTGTCAGTCGGCTGCCTTTTTACATGGCTTGTCTTAGTGTCACATTAAAAAGTCACGTTCTTTTATTTAAACAACAGCACACATGATTATACGTATTCTTTGGGTTAAGCATTTAATACCAATCATACAGAACTATTATTTGCTTTAAAAAGAAAACACTTTTTTCTCTGAGTAAGCATCTAACAGCAATATAATATGAATCCCTACTTGAGGTATGCATCCCTTGATATGATAGATCATCCTTGATATGATAGATCATCCTTGATATGATAGATCATCCTTTATATGATAGATCATCCTTGATATGATAGATCATCCTTTATATGATAGATCATCCTTTATATGATAGATCATCCATGATATGATAGATCATCCTTTATATGATAGATCATCCTTTATATGATAGATCATCCTTTATATGATAGATCATCCATGATATGATAGATCATCCTTTATATGATAGATCATCCTTTATATGATAGATCATCCATGATATGATAGATCATCCTTTATATGATAGATCATCCATGATATGATAGATCATCCTTTATATGATAGATCATCCTTTATATGATAGATCATCCTTTATATGATAGATCATCCTTTATATGATAGATCATCCTTTATATGATAGATCATCCATGATATGATAGATCATCCTTTATATGATAGATCATCCTTTATATGATAGATCATCCTTTATATGATAGATCATCCTTTATATGATAGATCATCCTTTATATGATAGATCATCCATGATATGATAGATCATCCTTTTGATATGATAGATTCATCCTTTATATGATAGATCATCCTTTATATGATAGATCATCCTTATATGATAGATCATCCATGATATGATAGATCATCCTTTATATGATAGATCATCCATGATATGATAGATCATCCAGTATTTGGTGAACATATGTCCGAAAAAATAAAAAACAAACAAACAAACAAACAAACAAAGAAACAAACAAACAAACAAACAAAGAAACAAAGAAACAAACAAACAAACAAACAAACAAACAAACAAACAAAACAAACCAAACCAACACCCCAATGATCAGCACCTTTCTATGTCATCGATGAAACACAGTAACTGTGTGGATTGTTGTGTGACACACCCACATCACCTGTACACACTGGTGTGGATTGTTGTGTGACACACCACATCACCTGTACACACTGGTGTGGATTGTTGTGTGACACACCCACATCACCTGTACACACTGGTGTGGATTGTTGTGTGACACACCCACATCACCTGTACACACTGGTGTGGATTGTTGTGTGACACACCCAATCACCTGTACACACTGGTGTGGATTGTTGTGTGACACACCCACATCACCTGTACACACTGGTGTGGATTGTTGTGTGACAACACCCCACATCACCTGTACACACTGGTTGTGGATTGTTGTGTGAACACACCCACATCACCTGTACACACTGGTGTGTGTGGATTGTTGTGTGACACACCCACATCACCTGTACACACTGGTGTGGATTGTTGTGTGACACACCCACATCACCTGTACACACTGGTGTGTGTGGATTGTTTGTATGACACACCCACATCACCTGTACACACTGGTGTGGATTGTTGTGTGACACACCCACATCACCTGTACACACTGGTGTGTGGATTGTTGTGTGACACACCCACATCACCTGTACACACTGGTGTGGATGTTGTGTGTCGTGTCTAACTGTATTTCCATTTTCCTCATGCCCTGCACGCTTTGACTTTAACCCCTTCACGGCCATGGCCAGTCCACTGGCCTTCCCGTTTTGTCGGGTTGAAGCTACTGAACAGACAGAGAGAGTTAACTCCTAGGACTGATAAGGAACCTTGGTGCGTTTCTACAGAAAGACCTGCCCATGGATCTGATGATATTTACCTGAACAAAATATTATATATCTCCATATACACAGAGTAAGCAACATTGTGTATTTAAGTACACAGAGTAAGCAAAATTATATATCACAATTTTACAGAGTAAGGAAATTATATATCAAAACTTCACAGGGTAAGCAAAATTATATATCACAACTACACAGGTAACAAAATTATGTATTAAAATTTACAGAGTAAGCAACATTTTAAACACAACTACACAGAGTAAGCAAAATTGATATACACATTTATACAGAGTAAGAATTACAAAAAGTAGTATTACAACTTTGCATGAGTAAGCAAAATATAATTAATTACACAGTAGTAAGCAACTTAGTATAACAACTACACAGATAAGCAAAATTATATATCAAACTTTCACAGAGTAAGCAAAAATAATGTAGCTAATACTACATAATACACAGAGTAAGCAAAATATAGTCACAACAACACAAGTAAGCAAAATTGCATATAACAATTCACAAGTAAGCAATCAATCACCACTTCACACAGCAAACAACATTATGTATCACAACTTCACAAGTAAGGAAAATGAATATCACAACTTACACAAGTAAGCGAACATTGTATATCAAATTACACACAGTAAGCAAAATTGCATATCACAACTTCACAGAGTAAGAACATTGATATCACAACTTACACAAGTAAGGAAATGAATATCACAACTTCACACAGTAAGCAAAATTGATATCACAACTTCACAGAGTAAGCAAAAATTATATATCACACTACACAGAGTAAGAAATAATCACAACTGCACTGAGTAAGCAAATATACTATATAAACTACACAGAGTAAGAAAAATTATATATCACAACAACACAGAGTAAGAAGATATATATAAAACTGCACAGAGTAAGAAATGATATCACCAATTAACAGAGCAAGGAAAATGATGTATCACAATTACAAGAGTAAGCAAAAATATATATACAACTACACAGAGAAGGAAAATGATATATCACAACTAGCAAGAGAAAGGAAAATGATTATCACAACTGCACAGAGTAAGGAAAATGATATATCACAACTGCACATAGTAAGGAAAATAATATATCACAACTACACAGATAAGGAAAATAATATATCACAACTACACAGAGTTAGGAAAATAATATATCACAACTACACAGATAAGGTAAATAATATATCACAGCTACATATATAAGGAAAATGATATATCACAACTTCACAGAGTAAGGATAATGATATATCACAACTGCACAGAGTAAGGAAAATGATAATATACAACTACACAGAGTAAGGATAATGATATATATCACAACTGCACAGAGTAAGGAAATGATATATCACAACTGCACAGATAAGGAAAATATATATCACAACTTCACAGAGTAAGGAAAATGATATATCACAACTTCACGAATAAGGAAAATGATATATATCACAACTTACACAGAGTAAGGAAATAATATATCACAAGTACACAGAGTAAGAAACATGAGCAACATCAAGTACAACAGATAACAATCACAACATACAGAGTAAGCAATATCACAACTATACAGAGTAAGCAAATATATCACAATCTACAGAGTGCAATATCACAACTACACAGAGAATGCAATATCACAACTACACAGAGTAGAGAATATCACAACTACACAGAGTAAGAATATCACAACTATACAGAGTAAGCAATATATCACAACTACACAGAGTAAGCAATATCACAACTATACAGAGTAAAATCATCCAAGCTACAGATAAGAATATCACAACTATACAGAGTAAGCAATATCACAACTCACAGAGTAAACAATATCACAACTATACAGAGTAAGCATATTAGTACACAAACTACACAGAGTAAGCAATATCACAACTACACAGAGTAAGCAATATCAAAACTAACAGAGTAAGCAATATCACAACTCACAGAGTAAGCAATATCACAACTATAACAGAGTAACAATATCACAACTAACAGAGTAAGCAATATCACAACTATACAGAGTAAGCAATATCACAACTATACAGAGTAAGCAATATCACAACTTACAGAGTAAGCAATATCACAATACACAGAGTAAGCAATATCACAATAACAAGTAAGCAATATCACAACTATCACAGAGTAAGCAATATCACAACTCACAAGAACATATCACAACAAAAGAGTAAGCAATATCACAACATATACAGGTAAGCAATATCACAATACACAGAGTAGCAATATCACAACTACACAGAGTAAGCAATATCACAACTACACAGAGTAAGCATATCACAACTAACAAGTAAGCATATCACACTTAAGAGTAAGCAATATCACAACTAACAGAGTAAGCAATATCAAATAACAGAGTAACAATTCACAACTATACAGAGTAAGCAATATCAAACAATATACAGAGTAAGCATATCAAGTACACAGTAGCAATATCACAACTTAAAGTAAGCAATATCACAACTACACAGAGTAAGCAATATCACAACTATACAGAGTAAGCATATCACAACTACACAGGTAGCAATATACACTATACGAGTAGCATATCACAACTACAGGTAAGAATATCACAACTCACAGAGTAAGAATATCACAACTAACAGAGTAAGCAATATCACAACTATAAGAGTAAGCAATATCACAACTACACAGAGTAAGCAATATCACAACTATACAGAGTATAGCAATATCACAACTAACAGAGTAACTAATATTCACAACTACACAGAGTAAGCAATATCACAACTTACAGAGTAAACATACATACTAAGAGTAAGCAATATCACAACTGCACAGAGTAAGAATACACTATACGTAAGATATACAATAGAGTAATTATTCATCAATACTAACA
Source organism: Monoplex corrugatus (assembly GCA_030674185.1). NCBI lineage: Eukaryota > Metazoa > Mollusca > Gastropoda > Littorinimorpha > Ranellidae > Monoplex > Monoplex corrugatus. The sequence continues at coordinate 2,022,318 of CM060315.1, read as the reverse complement.
AGTAGCTTCAAACTAACAGAGTAAGAATTATCACAACTACACAGAGTAAGATATCACAATAAGATAAGCATATCACAACTACACAGAGTAAGCAATATACAACTACAGGTAAGCAATATCACAACTACACAGAGTAAGCAATATCACATATAAGTAAGCAATATCAACTAACAGAGTAAGCATATCACAACTACAGAGTAAGCAATAATCACAACTATACAGAGTAAGCAATATCACAACTACACAGAGTAAGCAATATCACAACTATACAGAGTAAGCAATATCACAACTACACAGAGTAAGCAATATTCACAACTATACAGAGTAAGCAATATCACAACTACACAGAGTAAGCAATATCACAACTACACAGAGTAAGCAATATCAAAACTATACAGAGTAAGCAATATCACAACTAACAGAGTAAGCAATATCACAACTATACAGAGTAAGCATATCACAATCTATAACAGAGTAAGCAATATAACAACTATACAGAGTAAGCAATATCACAACTATACAGAGTAAGCAATATCACAACTACACAGAGTAAAGTAGCAATATCACAACTACACGAGTAAGCAATATCACAATACACAGAGTAAGCAATATCACAATATACAGAGTAAGCAATATCACAACTACACAGGAGTAAGGCAATATCACAACTATACAGGTAAAATAAGACTACACAGTAGCTATCACAACTGTCACAGAGTAAGCAATATCACAACTATACAGAGTAAGCATATCACACTTAGAGTAAGATATCACAACTACACAGAGTAAGCAATATCACAACTACACAGAGTAAGCAATATCACAACTATACAGAGTAAGCAATATCACAACTACACAGAGTAAGCAATATCACAACTATACAGAGTAAGCAATATCCAAACTACACAGAGTAAGCAATATCACAACTATACAGAGTAAGCAATATACAACTATACAGAGTAAGCAATATCACAACTATACAGAGTAAAGCAATATCACAACTACACAGAGTAAGCAATATCACAACTATACAGAGTAAGCAATATCACAACTACACAGAGTAAGCAATATCACAAACTACACAGAGTAAGGATCATCATATCATACAACTACACAGAGTAAGCAATATCACAACTATACAGAGTAAGCATATCACAACTAACAGAGTAAGCAATATCACAAACTTCACAGATAAAAGAATATCACAACTATACAGAGTAAGCAATATCACAACTACACAGAGTAAGCAATATCACAACTATACAGAGTAACAATATCACAACTATACAGAGTAAGACAAGTATCACAACTATACAGAGTAAAGCAATATCACAACTACACAGAGTAAGCAATATCACAACTAACAGAGTAAGCAATATCACAACTACACAGAGTAAGCAATATCACAACTATACAGAGTAAGCAATATCACAACTACACAGAGTAAGCAATATCACAACTACACAGAGTAAGCAATATCACAACTATACAGAGTAAGCAATATTACAACTATACAGAGTAAGCAATATCACAACTTTAAGAGTAAGAAATATCACAACTATACAGAGTAAGCAATATCACAACTACACAGAGTAAGCAATATCACAACTATACAGAGTAAGCAATATCACAACTTCACAGAGTAAGTAATATCACAACTATACAGAGTAAGCAATATCAGAACTACACAGAGTAAGCAGTATCTGTCCATTTCTGATGTTGGTGCCAGAGACAAGGTGTGTGTGTGTCTTTTATTCTGTGTAGACTACACGTGTTGCTGTAACTGGTGCCAGAAACAAGGCGTGTGTGTGTCTTTTATTCTGTGTAGACTACACGTGTTGCTGTAACTGGTGCCAGAAACAAGGTGTGTGTGTGTCTTTTATTCTGTGTAGACTACACGTGTTGCTGTAACTGGTGCCAGAAACAAGGTGTGTGTGTGTCTTTTATTCTGTGTAGACTACACGTGTTGCTGTAACTGGTGCCAGAAACAAGGTGTGTGTGTGTCTTTCATTCTGTGTAGACTACACGTGTTGCTGTAACTGGTGCCACAAACAAGGTGTGTGTGTCTTTCATTCTGTGTAGACTACACGTGTTACTGTAACTGGTGCCACAAACAAGGTGTGTGTGTGTCTTTCATTCTGTGTAGACTACACGTGTTGCTGTAACTCCCTGTTCCCTGTTGTAACTCGGTAATAGTATGACCCATGTTAGTGAAGGTTGGTGTCGTCTAGTGATCGCTTCACACAGTACAGGTGTTGTGCACCAACACGACAGTCCCAAGACCCTGCCCCCTCTCCCCCCCCCCCAACAGCCACACTGATCTTGTGCCTCAACAGCTTACAGCCCTCAGTCACGCCACATCTAGTGGTGTACACTGTAGTGATTAAAAGGTTCACTTGACAGGGGTCATGGCCCCGAGGTTTTGACGTTAGAACTCCAGTCACGTCACATCTAGTGGTGTACACTGCAGTGATTAAGGGTGTGCATGTATGAATGTATGATTATGTCTGGGTGCGGACATGTGGATATATGCACGCATTTACTGTTAATTGTTATTTTCATCTCTTACCTGTTTATTTATCTACATACTCCTTTATTTTGTAGTTATTTATTCACCTACTTACTTACTTCTTATTCACTTTCTCACTCACTCACTTACTTGTTTGCTTGCTTGCTTGCCTGCTTACTTACTTACTTGCTTACTTACTTACTTACCTATCTATGATTAAGAAAATAGTGGTTTCACCTAGTTGATAGATGGCTAGGCATTTGGGCATTGACTAGGGGTGGAGGGAGGGTCCGTCATGTGAGACGAGTTTATACAGAATGGCTAGTTGTGTTGTGATTCAGACCTTTAATGATTTATTTATTTACTTCATACATATGTTCTTTTTTGAAGGTAAGATACACATACACATGTCATTTACATGTAACCGAGATCATTCCAGTGGTAGGCTGATAAAATACCGGTATAAAATATAGACTAGGTAAAACATAGTCTAGGTTGGGCCTCTGGACTTGGCCAGCTCATGGGTTTATGTGCAGGCTTAAGGCTTGTGCCACGGTCACCATACACATGACACCTGTGACGTAAGTGCATATGGAATTCGTTCCAAGCGCGCAGACGTCATGTTGAGAAACAGAATCTGAAACTGATTAAAATTTTACGTGACTGGCGCCATGACACCGAGATTATAACATTAGACTCCAGTCACCCCACATGTGATGGTGTACATTGTAGTGATTAAAAGTAACTTAACGGGGGCCATGACTGTGTGGTGTATGACGTTAGTACTCCAGTCACGCCACATGTCATGGTGTACACTGTTGTGATTAAAAGTTTACGTGACAGGCGCAATGGCTGTGTGGTTATGATGTTAGACCTCCAGTCACGCCACATGTGGTGGTATACACTGTAATGATTAAAAGTAAAGTAACGAGGACAATGACTGTGTGACTTATGACAATGGGACAACGACAGTCTATTGTGCACCAACAGAAACAGTGTCTGGAATCAGCCCACGACTGTCTATTGTGCACCAACAGAAACAATGTCTGGAATCAGCCCACTACATTCTATTGTGCACCAACAGAAACAATGTCTGGAATCAGCCCACTACAGTCTATTGTGCACCAACAGAAACAATGTCTGGAATCAGACCACTACAGTCTATTGTGCACCAACAGAAACAATGTCTGGAATCAGACCACGACAGTCTATTGCGCACCAACAGAACAATGTCTGGAACCAACCCACTACAGTCTATTGTGCACCAACACAAACAATGTCTGGAACCAACCCACTACAGTCTATTGTGCACCAACAGAAACAATGTCTGGAACCAACCCACTACAGTCTATTGTGCACCAACAGAAATAATGTCTGGAATCAGCCCACGACAGTCTATTGTGCACCAACAGAAATAATGTCTGGAATCAGCCCACGACTGTCTATTGTGCACCAACAGAAACAATGTCTGGAATCAGCCCACTACAGTCTATTGTGCACCAACAGCAACAATGTCTGGAATCAGACCACTACAGTCTATTGTGCACCAATAGCAACAGTGTCTGGAATCAGCCCACGACAGTCTATCGTGCACCAACAGAAACAGTCTCTGGAATCAGCCCACGACAGTCTATTGTGCACCAACAGAAAACAGTCTCTGGAATCAGCCCACGACAGTCTATTGTGCACCAACAGAAACAGTCTCTGGAATCAGTCCACGACTGTCTATTGTGCACCAACAGAAACAATGTCTGGAATCAGCCCACTACAGTCTATTGTGCACCAACAGCAACAATGTCTGGAATCAGACCACTACATTCTATTGTGCACCAATAGCAACAGTGTCTGGAATCAGCCCACGACAGTCTATCGTGCACCAACAGAAACAGTCTCTGGAATCAGCCCACGACAGTCTATTGTGCACCAACAGAAACAGTCTCTGGAATCAGCCCACGACAGTCTATTGTGCACCAACAGAAACAGTCTCTGGAATCAGTCCACGACAGTCTATTGTGCACCAACAGAAACAGTCTCTGGAATCAGCCCACGACAGTCTATTGTGCACCAAAAGCAACAATGTCTGGAACCAGCCCACTACATTCTATTGTGCACCAACAGCAACAGTGTCTGGAATCAGCCCACGATAGTCTATTGTGCACCAACAGAAACAATGTCTGGAACCAACCCACGACATTCTATTGTGCACCAACAGAAACAGTGTCTGGAACCAACCCACGACAGTGTATTGTGCACCAAACAGAAACAGTGTCTGGAACCAACCCACTACATTCTATTGTGCACCAACAGAAACAGTGTCTGGAACCAACCCACGACAGTGTAGTGTGCACCAACAGAAACAATGTCTGGAATCAGCCCACTAACCTACATTTTCTGTCTATCGCTGTCTACAAGTACAGACCATATCTGGCCATGATTGTGGCCGTTCTTTTTTCAGGTTCCTGCCAGCAGTCATAGGAGCTTGGTGGTCAGAGGAATTGTAGTCCGCATTGTCTTTGGTCACTCCTCTTGGCACAGGCGACATCTCTGCAATTTGTGTTCTGGTGTCTGGTTCTCTTGACCACAGGGGTGTTTGTGTTTTCTGCCTTGGACTACATTTTCCACCCACTGTGAAACATACGAGTTTATTTCTATGTATATGTATAAGGGACCAACTTCTCCCATACAACTGGAAAGAGTGTGTTGATTATAATTATAATAAGGTCAGAGCAATAACTGTTTTACAGACTAACTTCTGGCCATATTGGTTGTAGACAGTGTGTTGAGTATAATCATTATATGGTCACAGCAATAACTGCTGGTATTGAACTCAGGACATTATATCTGCAGTCCACGGCTCTATCAACAGGGCTGGCCAGTATGGACACAAGTGTTCAACACGGCCATCACGATGGTAACACAATGATCAATAATTATTATACACCTTGATGTATTATACACTATGATGTATTGTACACCATGATGTATTGTACACCATGATATATTGTACACATTGATGTATTGTACACGATGATGTATTGAACACCATGATATATTGTACACATTGATATATTGTACATGATGTATTGTACACCATAATGTATTGTACACCATGATTATTGTACACCATGATATATTGTACATGATGTATTGTACACCATGATATTGTACACATTGATATATTGTCACCATGAATGTATTGTACACCATGATTATTGTACACCATGATATATTGTACACCATGATGTATTGTAACTGATTATTGTACCCATGATGTATTGTACACTGATTATTGTATACAATGATGTATTGTACACCATGATGTATTGTACACCATGATGTATTGTACACCATGACGTATTGTACACCAGATATTTACATGATGTATTGTACACCATGATATATGTATGTACACCATGATGTATTGTACACCATGATATTGTACACCATGATGTATTGTACACCATGATTATTGTACACCATGATTATTGTACATGATGTATTGTACACCATGATGTTATTGTACACCATGATATATTGTACACCATGATGTATTGTACACCATATATATTGTACACCATGAGTATTGTACACCATGATGTATTGTACACCATGATGTATTGTACACCATGATGTATTGTACACCATGATGTATTGTACACCATGACGTATTGTACACCATGAATTATTGTACACCATGATATATTGTACACCATGATGTATTGTACTCATGATGTATTGTACACCATGAATGTATTTTACACCATGATGTATTGTACACCATGATATATTGTACACCATGATGTATTGTACACCATGATGTATTGTACCCATGATGTATTGTACACCATGATGTATTGTACACCATGATGATTGTACACCATGAGTATTGTATTACCATGTTATTGTACACCATGATATATTGTACATGATGTATTGTACACCATGATGTATTGTACACCATGATGTATTGTACACCATGATATATTGTACACCACTATTGTACACATGATATTTGTTACACCATGATGTATTGTACACCATGATGTTTGTACCATTGATGTATTGTACACCATGATGTATTGTACACCATGATGTATTGTACACCATGATATATTGTACACCATGATTATATGTACACCATGATGTATTGTACACCATGATGATATTGTACACCATGATGTATTGTACACCATGATGTATTGTACACCATGAGTATAGTTGTACACCATGATGTATTGTACACCATGATGTATTGTACACCATGATGTATTGTACACCATGATTATTGATCACCATGATGTATGTAACATGATAGTATTGTACACCATGATGTATTGTACACCATATGTATTGTACACCATGATATATTGTACACCATGATATATTGTACACCATGATGTATTGTACACCATGATGTATTGTACACCATGATGTATTGTACACCATGATATATTGTACACCATGAGTATGTACACCTGATGTATTGTACACCATGACGTATTGTACACCATGAGTATTGTACACCATGAGTATTGTACACCATGAAGTATTGTACACCATGATGTATTGTACACCATGATGTATTGTACACCATCGATATTGTACACATGATGTATTGTACACCATTGATATATTGTAACCATGATGTATTGTACACCATGATGTATTGTACACCATGAGTATTGTACACCATGATATTGTACACCATGATGTATTGTACACCATGATGTATTGTACACCATGATGTATTGTACACCATGATGTATTGTACACCATGATGTATTGTACACATGATGTATTGTACACCATGATGTATTGTACACCATGATTATTGTACACCATGATGTATTTGTAACACATGATGTATTGTACACCATGAGTATTGTACACCATGATGTATTGTACACCATGAATATTGTACACCATGACGTATTGTACACCATGATATTGTACACCATTTATTGTACACCATGAGTATTGTACACCTACATTGTACACCATGACGTATTTTACACCATGATGTATTGTACACCATGATTATTGTACACCATGATGTATTGTACACCATGAGTATTGTACACCATATGTATTGTACACCATGATGTATTGTACCATGACGTATTCACCAATGATGTATTGTACACCATGAGTATTGTACACCATGATGTATTGTACACCATGATGTATTGTACACCATGACGTATTGTAACCATGAGTATTGTACACCATGATGTATTGTACACCATGAGTATTGTACACCATGATATTGACACCATGAGTATTGTACACCATGACGTATTGTAACACCATGACGTATTGTACACCTATATATTGTACACCATGAGTATTGTACACCATGATGTATTGTACACCATGAGTATTGTACACCATGAGTATTGTACACCATGAGTATTGTACACCATGACGTATTGTACACCATGATGTATTGTACACCATAGTATTGTACACCATGATGTATTGTACACCATGATGTATTGTACACCATGATATATTGTACACCATGATGTATTGTACACCATGATGTATTGTACACCATGATGTATTGTACACCATGACGTATTGTACACCATGACGTATTGTACACCATGATGTATTGTACACCTTGATCTATTGTACACCATGATGTATTGTACACCATTACATATTGTACACCATGATGTATTGTACATCATGACGTATTGTACACCATTACATATTGTACACCATGATGTATTGTACACCATGACGTATTGTACACCATGATGTATTGTACACCATGACGTATTGTACACCATTACATATTGTACACCATGATGTATTGTACACCATTACATATTGTACACCATGATGTATTGTACACCATTACATATTGTACACCATGATGTATTGTACACCATGATATGAACACAAGTGTTCAACATGGCCATCACGATGATAACACAATGATCGATAATAATTATACCTCATGATATGAACACAAGTGTTCAACATGGCCATCACGATGATAACACAATGATCAATAATAATTATACCTCATGATATGAACACAAGTGTTCAACATGGCCATCACGATGATAACACAATGATCGATAATAATTATACCTCATGATATGAACACAAGTGTTCAACATGGCCATCACGATGATAACACAATGATCAATAATAATTATACCTCATGATATGAACACAAGTGTTCAACATGGCTATCACGATGATAACACAATGATCGATAATAATTATACCTCATGATATGAACACAAGTGTTCAACATGGCCATCACGATGATAACACAATGATCAATAATAATTATACCTCATGATATGAACACAAGTGTTCAACATGGCCATCACGATGATAACACAATGATCAATAATAATTATACCTCATGATATGAACACAAGTGTTCAACATGGCCATCACGATGATAACACAATGATCAATAATAATTATACCTCATGATATGAACACAAGTGTTCAACATGGCTATCACGATGATAACACAATGATCAATAATAATTATACCTCATGATATGAACACAAGTGTTCAACATGGCCATCACGATGATAACACAATGATCAATAATAATTATACCTCATGATATGAACACAAGTGTTCAACATGGCCATCACGATGATAACACAATGATCGATAATAATTATAGCCCATGATGTGGACGTGTGGGAGGCTTATCGTTTGGGGGAAATGATATTTGGGGCAACGTTTAATCCCTCAGAAGAGCATCAAGAGACGTGCACTGACTGACATATTGCCTGTGGTGTCGGACAGGGACCTGGTCCCCATTGACTTCAGGCTCTGTATGATGAGGGAGATGTGTGTGTGTGTGGGCAGTGTTATTGATGCAATTTGCTATTGTGGATGTGCATTTTGTTACGTAAAAGGCGAGAGATTTGTTGATTGTCCTGTCTCTCTCTCTCTCTCTCTCTCTCTCTCTCCCTCCATCTCTCTCTGTCTCTGTCTCTTTGTTACGTGAAAGGCGAGAAATTTGTTGATTGTCTTCTCTCTCTCTCTCTCTCTCTCTCTCTCTCTCTCTCTCTCTTTCTCTTTGTTACGTGAAAGGCGAGACATTTGATGTCTTCTCTCTCTCTCTCTCTCTCGCTCTCTCTCTCTCTCTTTCTTTCTTTCTTTCTTTCTTTCTCTCTCTCCTTTCCTCCCTCCCTCCCTCCTTCTCTTTCTGTCTCTCTCTCTCTGCATCAACTAACAGTAATACAATCAAATATATTTCGACTACTTACACAAAACCCAGTTCTGCCTCTGTACATCTATCCTTCTGTCTATCTGTCTATCTGT
>CM060315.1:1997500-2005000 GCA_030674185.1 Monoplex corrugatus | reverse complement strand
TGTGGCTCACATATGGTATGATGACTCAGTGAGTGCGTGTGCTGTCACATATGGTAAAACATAGTGCTGTGTCACATATGGTATATGACTCAGTGATGCGTGGTCACATATGGTAAAGACTAGTGAGTGCTGTGCTTTACAACAGAATTATGTGTTGTAGTGCTGTGGCTATCAACATGGAATGATCGTGAGTGCTGTGCTATATCAAAAGGTATGTGACTGTGAGCTTTGGTACAAAAGGTATGTTCTGTAGTGCTGTGGCTATCAATATGGTAAAATGACATAGTGTTGTGGCTCACATATGGTAAATGACACATAGTGTGTGGCTCACATATGGTAAACGCATAGTGTTGTGTGCTCACATATGGTAAGGACTCAGTGATGTGTGGCTTCACATATGGTAAAAAGGACTCAGTGGTGTTGCTATCAATATGGTAAAGACTAGTGTGTGTGGCTCTATCAATATGGTAAACAGGACTTGGTTATTGTATGTGCTATGATGCAGGTACATATGTTGTGATCGTGAGTGCTTTGGTACAAAGGTATGTGTACTGGTGCTGTGCTTATCAAATGTTGTGTACGTGGTGTCAGTTGGTACAACACATATGTTGTGTACGTGGTCAGCTTTGGTACAAACGGTTATGTGTTTGTAGGGTCACATATGTAAAGAATAGTGTGTAGTGCTGTGCTATCAAAGGAATTACTGTGAGTGCTGTGCTCAATATGGTAAATGACATCATGTGAGTGCTGTCATCATATGGTAAAGACTAGTGAGTGCTGTGCTATCAAGATGGATGTTGACGTGTGTGCTTGGTCACAATTGGTTGTTGTAGTGCTGTCAGCATATGGTACAAACAGATAGTGTTGTGGCTGTCACATATGGTACAAAGACTAGTGTGTGTACGTGTGTCAGCTATATGGTAAAAGAATTATGATTGTGAGTGCTGTGCTCATCATATGGTCAATCAGACTTAGTGAGTGTGTGGCTTCACTATATGGTATGAATGACATTCAGTGGTAGTGTGCAGCTTATGTACAAATAGGTATGATGAGCTCAGTGGTAGCTGTGTGGGCTCACATATGGTAAAACAGTGAGGCTGTGGGCTCTATATGTATGATGACTCAGTGAGCTGATGTGGGCCAAACAAATGGTATGATGACTCTAGTGAGTGCTGTGCGGCTCATCATATGGTATAGGACTCAGTGAGTGCTTGGCTATCAATCATGTATGATGGACTCAGATGAGTGTACTGTGGGCTTATCACAATGGTATGATGACTCAGTGATGTGTGGGCTCACTATATGGTATGAAGACTCAGTGAGTGTCGTGGGCTCATCAATATGGTAATGATGACTCAGTGAGTGCTGTGGCTATCATATGGTATGATGACTCAGTGAGTGCTGTGGGCTTCATCAATCATGTATGATGACTCAGTGAGTGCTGTGGGCTTCACTATCATGGTATGATGACTCAGTGATGCTGTGTGGCTATCATATGGTATGATGACTCAGTGAGTGTCTGTGGGCTTCACAATATGGTATGATGACTCAGTGAGTGTTGTGGGCTCATCATATGTATGATGACTCGTGAGTGCGTGGGCTCATCAATATGGATGATGATCAGTGAGTGCTGTGGGCTCATCAATATGGTATGATGACTCAGTGAGTGCTGTGGGCTATCAATATGGTATGATGACTCAGTGAGTGCTGTGGGCTCATCAATATGGTATGATGACTCAGTGAGTGCTGTGGGCTTATCAATATGGTTGATGACTCAGTGAGTGCTGTGGGCTCATCAATATGGTATGATGACTCAGTGAGTGCTGTGGGCTCATCATATGGTATGATGACTCAGTGAGTGCTGTGGGCTCATCAATGTGATGATCGTATGTGGGGTCATCAAATGATGATCGAGTGCTGTGGGCTCTCAATATGGTATGATGATCAGTGAGTGCTGTGGGCTCATCAATATGGTATGATGAATCAGTGAGTGCTGTGGCTATCAATATGGTATGATGACTCAGTGAGTGCTGTGGCTATCAATATGGTATGATGACTCAGTGAGTGTGTGGTCATCATATGGTATGATGACTCAGTGAGTGCTGTGGCTCATCATATGGTATGATGACTCGTGAGTGCTGTGGGCTCATCATATGGTATAAGACTCAGGAAGTGTTGTGGGCTCATCTATATGGTATGATGACTCAGTGAGTGCTGTGGGTCATAATATGGTATGATGACTCAGTGAGTGCTGTTGGGCTTCATCAATATGGTAAAATAGGACTCAGTGAGTGCTTGTGGCTCATCAATATGGTATGAACAGGACATTAGTGTTGTTGTACGTGCTGTCAGCTATAGGTACAAACAGGGACATTAGTGTTGTTGTACGTGCTGTCAGCTATATGGTACAAACAGGACATTAGTGTTGTACGTGCTGTCAGCTATATGGTACAAACAGGACATCAGTGTTGTTGTTACGTGCTGTCAGCTATATGGTACAAACAGGACATTAGTGTTGTACGTGCTGTCAGCTATATGGTACAAACAGGACATTAGTGTTGTTGTACGTGCTGTCAGCTATAGGTACAAACAGGACATAGTGTTGTGTACGTGCTGTCAGCTATATGGTACAAACAGGACATTAGTGTTGTTTTACGTGCTGTCAGCTATATGGTACAAACAGGACATTAGTGTGTTGTACGTGCTGTCAGCTATATGGTACAAACAGGACATTAGTGTTGTACGTGCTGTCAGCTATATGATACAAACAGGACATTAGTGTTGTACAGTGCTGTCAGCTATATGGTACAAACAGGACATTAGTGTTGTTTCATGTGCTGTCAGCTATATGGTACAAACAGGATCACGATGTATGTTAAGATCCGAACACTCCTAGTTTGTAGTTTGACAGGAACGCTCCCTTTCTTGATGTGGATTATGTTTGCCTCTGGCCCTGTTGGGTAGGATGTGACGTGGGATGGGGGATGGGGGTGGGGGATGGGGTGGTTGGAGTGGTGCGATGGAGGAGAATTTAATGTCCCAGATCTGGTTTACAGTTAACGTTGTCGCTGTTATATGATATCCGAGATAAATCAGGGAATGGAGTGCTGGCTGTGATCTTTGTATTATGAGAGTTTTTTTTGGGCTCATAAAATATGCGAACATTGTTTGAACAACACAAAGGCAGACAGACCAGAAATAGAAGTGTACTTGTTTGCTAGACAACTAGCACGATGTTACATGGACAGCACAGCCCTGAGCCAGACACGCCAAGTGGACAAGGGTCAGTTGCTGACACAGGAAATGGCTCATTGTGTCCACGCTGAATCTTTGTATCCAGCCCACGAAAAGAACCCAAGGGCAGAAAACTGCTAAGAGAGTCAACATTTCCATGTCGAAGAGCAAGACAGCTGCTGTAGATTTCTGATGAAAGTAGGACAGCAGGATGCTGGACACATCAGTTGGCTGGCTGACAGTGAAGAACACACATATCATCAAGTCAATGGCCCTTACATATTGGGGACCTTCCGCGTGCAAACACCAGGACTGGCTCGATAACAATGATGACGAGATACAAGCATTGCCCTCTGAGAAACAACGCCAGCTGAAAGCCAGCCAGAACAGTCCCTGATCAGTGCCTAAGAAAGCAGCCTTTACCAACATGCGCCGAACAGTGCAGAAAAACCTTGGGCAGATGCAGGACTCCTGGCTCTGCAGAAAAACCGACGATGTCCAGAGCTACACAGACAGCCATGACTCTAAGCGTTTCTATGATGGTACTTAAAGCTGTCTACGGTCCACAGTCACAAGGTTCTCTCCGTTGTTTGATGTCCATGGGTCCAAACAGCTCACATTGGTACATACAGTCATACTGCTGTCTCCATCTTCTGTCTCCCAGTGTCTGTGTGGTCTGTGTTGTAACCTGCTGTCGGTGTCTGTTGTTACTGTTGGTTGTAAGAGACAGTACAGGGGGGTGCAAAAGTAGGTATACAGTTATGAAAAAAAACCACGTACAATACTCATTGCATTTATTATACCAACAAATGAATATTGCATATACATGTAATAACGAGCACAGCCTTAATCCCTCAGATACTCAAACTGCTTGCCGTCGGTATTCACACACTCCTCTAATGGAGAGTGGAATTAAGCATTATAATAATGATGTGATACTTACTGTACACCTACTTTTGCACCCCCCCTGTATAATTAGCGGTAGCTACTTGTGTCCTAGTTGCTCTGAACGTAAAGGTTCTATCGGTACGTGTCACACAACATTGACTTCACCAGATGTGTGTCATGATAAAAAAAGCAGGTGTGTGTGTGTGAGTGTGGTGTGTGTGTGTGTGTGTGTGTGTGTGTGTGTGTGTGGTGTGTGTGTGTGTGTGTGTCTGTTTATGTCTGTAGTGTGTGTTGTGTGGTGTGTGCGATGTGTGTGTGTGTGTGTGTGTGTATGGTGTGTGTGTGTGTGTGTGTGTGGTGTTGTGTGTATGTGTGTGTTGTGTGTGGTATGCGTGTGTGCGCGGCGCGTGTGTTGTGTGTGTTTGCTGTCTATAACGAGCGTGTACGGTAAATGACACTTTTACTGGACGAAGCTTTCCAAGACTTCAGTGGCAGATCTGGAGGTAGACACGGTGTGCGCTTTCACCGGTACCTGTGTTCCAGACAGCAGGGCCAGCACCACACGTGTGTCCTGATAAACATTGGCTGTGCATGTGGCCCACATCAGCCTGTGTGGCGTACTGCTAAACCTCTGGCCAAGGTCGCCAGGAACCAGGATTTCAATCACGGATCAGACAGGGATTACAACCTCCGCTCCCCCCCCCCCCTCCATCAAACCTAAATGCTGGGCTGGGGGCTAGTCTTTCGGATCAAGCGATAAACGGAAGTCCTGTGTGCACAACCCCCAATTAAAGATCAAAAGCAACAAGGAGCTGTCCTTTGGCAACATTGTAAGGAAATACACGCATACAGGAGAATTTGACTTGGTAAATCCGTTGTGATTAAAAAAGGAAATAAACATGAAAACTGCAATAAATACAGAAAACAACGCATATCCTTGATGCTTTATGTGACTCACAATAAATACACAAACAACGCATATCCTTTGATGCTTTATGTAACTCACAATAAATACACAAACAACGCATATCCTTGATGCTTTATGTAACTCACAATAAATACACAAACAACGCATATCCTTGATGCTTTATGTAACTCACAATAAATACACAAACAACGCAATCCTGACTGCTTTATGTAACTCACAATAAATACACAAACAACGCATATCCTGACTGCTTTATGTAACTCATAATAAATAGCACAAACAACGCATATCCTGATGCTTTATGTAACTCACAATAAATACACAAACAACGCATATCCTGGCTGCTTTATGTAACGGGTACAAAGCGAAATGTTGTCCCGTAACTGTGAGTTCCCCGGGGAGTGAGGTGGTAGAGACCTTGTCTTTTGTCAGGTATGCGTTATGAAGGTGGTGCCTACCTTACCTCCCTCCCTCCCTCCCTACTTTATCTTCCCCTACCCTCGATAGGACCAGGCAGCCATACAGCTGGTCTTCCCCCATCTAGATAGGACCAGGTAGCCATTACAGCTGGTCTTCCCCATCTGATAGGACAGGTACCATTACAGCTGGTCTTCCCCATCTGATAGGACCGGTAACCATTACAGCTGGTCTTCCCCCATCTTGATAGGACCTGGTAGCATTACAGCTGGTTTCCCCTACCCTTGATAGAACAGGTAGCCATTACAGCTGGTCTTTCCCCATTCTTGATAGGACCAGTAGCCATTACAGCTGGTCATTCCCCTTACCCTTGATAGGACCAGGTAGCATTACAGTGGTCTTCATAGATAGGCCAGCAGGCATCAGGGTCTTCCCATAGATAGGACCAGGCAGCCATTACAGCTGGTCTTCCCCATCTTGTAGGACTAGGCAGCATTACAGCTGTCTTCCCCCATCAAGATAGGACCAGGCAGCCATTACAGCTGGGCAGACCGTAGACCACACCACAAAATTTTTTTCAGGAGTGGGGGCGGGGGGGGGGGGTTTCTGGTATGTGAGACGAAATTATACAAAATAGCATGTTGTATTGTGAATCAGACCTTTAAATTATTTATTCATTTACTTTGTATATATTTTCCTTTTTTGAAGGTAAGGTACACATACACATGTCATTTACATGTAACCGAGATCATTCCAGCGGTAGGCTGATAAAACACCAGTATAAAATATACATGTAGACAGGTGAAACATAATCTAGGTAGGGTCTCAAGACCTGGCCAGCTCATGGGTTTATGTGCAGGCTTAAGGCTTGTGCCATGATCACCATACACATGGCACCTGTGACGTTAGTGCATGTGGAATTCGTTCCGAGCGCGGAGACGTCATCTTTGAGAAACTGGAACTGAAACTGAAACTCCCTGTGATTCTGATCACAGACCGCGTCACACACAGCCACAGCCCACACAGGCCAAACAGACATGATATCAACCGTCCCTGTACACAGCTACTTTCCACAGTCAGTGTAGACCCACTGCACATTGCACATGATCACATTACTTAGTGCAGCAGGCAGAACTCAAGCAGATAGAGGAGCTGATAACATTCCACATGGTTGTTGTACAGTCGCCATCTTTGGTGGGCGTGCATGCTGGGTGTTTACCTATTTTCACAAGTCAGCCATTGACGAGACTTACAAGATCTTTAACGTGCATATTTGATCTTCTGTATGTATCTACTCACAAACGAGGTTTAGGCACTGGTAGGTTTGCACATATGTTGACCTTGGAGATGGGTAAAATAATACATAGACACACAGATAAGCAAGGTAGAAAACAAACGCACTACATTTTGCAAGTAACAGCCAATATTCACGCAAATAGGAACCAGAAATATACGAACATAAAATGGCAATGCTTTTTATTTAATTAATAATTTATTTTCGTTTGTTTTTACTTTTTATTCGCTTGAAGCTGGGAGTTACTTGGTTTCAGATTTCGTATCATTTTAAATCTTAATTTAACTCTTGTGTCTGTGGCTCAGCTCCATCCTACTGCAGTCTTGTCTGTCGATGTGGCGTATGCTAACACTTCTTCTGTCAACACGAAAATAGCATCAGGGGAGGTCTGCTGTTGTCATGTGTTTTGTCTTTGTTTGTTTGTTATATTTTCTGTGTCTTTGACAAAGGCCAGTTGGCCGAAAGTGTCACACCTATCACACTGTGAATTACACATGTGTGTTGTGTGTCCTTGTCATAGACCAGTTGGCCGAAAGTGTAACACCGTCATGCTGTGAATTACATACACCTTGTCGTTCATTGCCCGTATGCTTCTGGTTTCAACTAACATACAGTCTAACAAACAGACATGAAGACGTGCAATCGAATGAACAAACAGACAGACAGGCAGGCAGACAGACAAACGTGCCAACAAACAGACAGACAGACGAGCCAGCAAACATACAGACAGACGAGCCAG
>CM060315.1:1940000-1987500 GCA_030674185.1 Monoplex corrugatus | reverse complement strand
AATTTTATACCATTCTTTGTTGTTGAGCGTGTGGGGTTATGTCACACACACATACACACACACACACACACACACACACACACACACACACACACACACACACACACACACACACACACACACACACACAACCACCACCACCACTACCACCACCACCACCACCAACAACAACAACAACAGCAACAACAACCAAAAAAAAAAAATCTAATCTCCGCCTGTCCTGTACAGTCATACTTTTTAATTCAGTACAGTACAGTCATAGTAAAATCTATGTTGTCATAAAGAGATGCAGTTCAGTACAGTATGATTAATGTTGTTATAAAGAGATATAATTAACTACAGTGCATGTATAATATACTTTGCTATAAAGTGATGCATTCCACTACAATGTAATCTAAGCAGTTTCGATGATAAATTGATTCGAACCCTTACACTAAGTAACGTCCCAAGACCTGGCCAACGCATATGGCGTATGCTCAGGTGAGGGCTCCTGCCATGATCGTTTTGGATGTTTTCCATCACATGGCATAATAATTAATAATTACAATATTTATATAGCGCATGAGAAATGTACTCCGAGTGCAGAGACGTCATCTTGAGAACTGAACCCGAAACATTCAACTAAGTGTTTGTGAAGCTCTGGCCTGCAGCCCTCCTGTCTTGTGACTGTGGCTTCTGACTCTGGCTTTCAGCCATCCTGTCTTGTGACTCTGGCTTTCAGCCATCCTGTCTTGTGACTCTGGCTTCCATCCCTCCTGTCTTGTGACTCTGGCTTCCAACCTTCCTGTCTTCTGACTCTGGCTTCCAACCCTCCTGTCTTCTGACTCTGGCTTCCAACCCTCCTGTCTTCTGACTCTGGCTTCCATCCCTCCTGTCTTCTGACTCTGGCTTCAAACCCTCCTGTCTTCTGACTCTGGCTTCCAACCCTCCTGTCTTCTTGTTTTTCATTGTCACTCCCCATACTCCAGTCCTAGCTCCCACCAGGCTGAGTGGTGGTTGTCCTGAAATCACCAATGGTCCCTGCTCATTGGAATATGCATGAGGAGGGGAGAGACTTGTTATCAGTACTCTTGCCTTGAGGACTTCCTGAGGGAGATCCATGAATCAGACAGATCTCAATCACTGGGGGATGGCAATGTCCTTCTGTGTTCTCTCTCTCTTTCGCTCTCTGTCTGTCTGTCTGTTTGTCTGTCTGTTTGTCTGTCTTTCTCTCTCCACACCCCCCCCCCCCCGTCTCTCTCTCTCTCTCTTCCCATGATGTTTAAAAAGAGAAATTAGATTGTTGTCAGCCAACAGCGTGAGCTGCTTATGTTAATGTTTTTGGCAAGTCTTCTTACCGGTTTACCTTTATGGCTTTTATTGCTCTGTGTTTAGTGTGCACTTGTGTTGGAAATAGTAAATGAATGCTCATTGCTCAAAGCAAATGTTTAAAGTTAGGAAAACACAACAACATCATATAAATTGTGTCTGAGAATGCAACGAACCTGAACATTATGCCGTTTGTTTTGTTTTCTGTCTTTGGTTTTTCTGTCGTTAGTGTTGGTGGCGCTACTGCTGCTCGTCATTAACATAAGACATACGTACATACCTGTACAGTATGTTTTAACATTCAGTCATTTAAACTGGACATTTTAGTCGTTTGTGGGTCAAGGGCTGGATGAAAAAAAAGTACTTATAATGCTGATCTATTGCCCTCGGAAATAAAGACTGATCCTATCTATCCTATCCTGTCCTATCGTATCGTATCGTATCCCATCCTATCCCATCCTATCCCATCCTATCCCATCCCATCCTATCCCATCCCATCCCATCCTATCCTATCCTATCCTATCCTATCCTATCCTATCCTATCCTATCCCATCCCATCCCATCCTATCCCATCCTATCCTATCCCAAACCCATCCCTTCCTATCCCATCCCATCCCATCCCATCCTATCCTATCCCATCCTATCCCATCCCATCCCATCCTATCCTATCCCAAACCCATCCCATCCTATCCCATCCTATCCTATCATATCCCATCCCATCCCATCCTATCCTATCCTATCCTATCCTAGCCTAGCCTAGCCTAGCCTTACCTTGCCTTGCCTTGCCTTACCTTACCTTACCTTACCTTGTCTTGTCCTGTCTTGTCCTATCTTGTCTCGTCCTGTCTTTTCACATCATATATTGGATCCAAAACAAGTGCGACTGCCAGCGTCCAATCAAACAGGAACCAGAAGAACAAACAAACCCAAAAGAACGCGTGTTCAATACAACAAGACAAGACAAGCGCAAATTTTCGGCCAACCGGCCTTTGTCAAGCGCGAATGCACGATCACGAACAGACAGCAACCAACGGATAATAAGAAAAGGACTAAAAACTTCCCTGCAGCCTCGTCCTTTTCTTATTATTCGTTGGGTGTCTGTTCGTGATCGTGCATTCGCGCTTGACAAAGACCGGTTGGCCGAAAATTTGCGCTTGTCTTGTCTTGTTGTATTGAATACGCGTCCTTTTTGGTTTGCTTGTTCTTCTGGTTCCTACATCATATATTGTTCAGTCTGCCTGAATGGAACGTACATACTTATAGTTTTTCTTGTGCAATATGAAACAACTTTCTACGTTCACATATGACAAATGTCTGACTGCATGTCGTTCTGTCCACCTATATGGACTGTACGTATATGTAGATGTAGCTGTTTTTGCACAGCGTGACTTGTTTTGTGTGTGTGTCAACAGATCTGGACCAGGACATCAGTATGTGTAGTTGTTGTTGTACACAAGCAAACAGGAATCAGAAAAACACCAACACACAAACACAAAAAGAATAAGAACTCGTATTTGATACAACCAGACAAGACAGGCGCAAATTTTCGGCCAACTGGCCTTTGTCAAGATCACAAACAAATAAACACCAGATACAAAAATTAGGAGAAAAAGACCGGAACTTCTCTGCTGCAGCAGGGAAGTTTCAGTCTTTTTCTCATGATTTTTGTAGCAGCAGAGAAGTTTCAGTCGTCTTCTCCTAATTTTGTATCTGGTGTTTATTTGCTTGTGATATTACGCTTGACAAAGGCCATAAAATTTGCGCCTGTCTTGTTTGGTTGTATTAAATATGCGTTCTGTTTCTTTTTTTTGGGTGCTTTTTCTGGTTCCAGCCAAAGTGTTGTTGGAGATTTGATGAGTACATTCACATCATTCAACGTGGATCAAGATATGTTAGAGGTTTAAACACCGTCGATTTTAATATTAAGATCAGGATATGTTACAGGTTTACACACCATTGTTTGTAACAATAACGTCAGCATATGTTACAGGTTTACACATCATTGTTTGTATCAATAAGGTCAGGATATGTTAGAGGTTTACACACCATTGTTTGTAACAATAAGGTCAGGATATGTTACAGGTTTACACACCATTGTTTGTAACAATAAGGTCAGCATATGTTAGAGGTTTACACACCATTGTTTGTAACAATAAGGTCAGGATATGTTAGAGGTTTACACACCAGTGTTTGTATCAATAAGGTCAGCATATGTTACAGGTTTACACACCATTGTTTGTATCAATAAGGTCAGCATATGTTACAGGTTTACACACCATTGTTTGTATCAATACGGTCAGCATATGTTAGAGGTTTACACACCATTGTTTGTATCAATAATGTCAGCATATGGTACACGTTTACACACCATTGTTTGTATCAATAAGGTCAGCATATGTTACAGGTTTACACACCATTGTTTGTATCAATACGGTCAGCATATGTTAGAGGTTTACACACCATTGTTTGTATCAATAATGTCAGCATATGGTACAAGTTTACACACCATTGTTTGTATCAATAAGGTCAGCATATGTTACAGGTTTACACACCATTGTTTGTATCAATAAGGTCAGGATATGTTAGAGGTTTACACACCATTGTTTGTATCAATAAGGTCAGCATATGTTACAGGTTTACACACCATTGTTTGTATCAATAAGGTCAGCATATGTTACAGATTTACACACCATTGTTTGTAACAATAAGGTCAGCATATGTTACAGGTTTACACACCAGTGTTTGTAACAATAAGGTCAGCATATGTTACAGGTTTACACACCATTGTTTGTATCAATAAGGTCAGCATATGTTACAGGTTTACACACCAGTGTTTGTAACAATAAGGTCAGGATATGTTACAGGTTTACACACCATTGTTTGTAACAATAAGGTCAGCATATGTTACAGGTTTACACACCATTGTTTGTATCAATAAGGTCAGCATATGTTACAGGTTTACACACCAGTGTTTGTAACAATAAGGTCAGGATATGTTACAGGTTTACACACCATTGTTTGTAACAATAAGGTCAGCATATGTTACAGGTTTACACACCAGTGTTTGTAACAATAAGGTCAGCATATGTTACAGGTTTACACACCAGTGTTTGTAACAATAAGGTCAGCATATGTTACAGGTTTACACACCATTGTTTGTATCAATAAGGTCAGCATATGTTACAGGTTTACACACCAGTGTTTGTATCAATAAGGTCAGCATATGTTACAGGTTTACACACCAGTGTTTGTATCAATAAGGTCAGCATATGTTACAGGTTTACACACCAGTGTTTGTATCAATAAGGTCAGCATATGTTACAGGTTTACACACCATTGTTTGTATCAATAAGGTCAGCATATGTTACAGGTTTACACACCATTGCTTGTAACAATAAGGTCAGCATATGTTACAGGTTTACACACCAGTGTTTGTATCAATAAGGTCAGCATATGTTACAGGTTTACACACCATTGTTTGTATCAATAAGGTCAGCATATGTTACAGGTTTACACACCATTGCTTGTAACAATAAGGTCAGCATATGTTACAGGTTTACTTACATTTTTCTTTCACATCAAGATCAATTGTTGTAGGAGTTAATTCCAATGACGTTATCAAGTGACATGGGAGTCTTACTAACCGTTCCCTACCTGATGTTTCTCATGCAAGTTTCCCTCTCTGTGGTTTCTACACTCCAGCATCCTGGTTTGTGAAGTGAACGTAGCGCGTGTTGTGGACATCGGATTGTCCTCATGACGACGTCCTTGCTGTCCGTAGACAAAGACGTTATTGGGATCGTCCCTTTGTTATTGATGCCTTTAAACATGGCCATTATTTAGATCATTCCTTTGTTGTTGATGCCTTTAAACATGGCCATTATTTAGATCACTCCTTTGTTGTTGATGCCTTTAAACATGGCCATTATTAGGATCATTCCTTTGTTATTGATGCCATTAAAAACATGGCCATTATTTAGGTCATTCCTTTGTTGTTGATGCCTTTAAACATGGCCATTATTTAGATCATCCCTTTGTTATTGATGCCTTTAAACATGGCCATTATTTAGATCATTCCTTTGTTGTTAATGCCTTTAAACATGGCCATTATTTAGATCACTCCTTTGTTGTTGATGCCTTTAAACATGGCCATTATTAGGATCATTCCTTTGTTGTTGATGCCTTTAAACATGGCCATTATTTAGATCACTCCTTTGTTATTGATGCCTTTAAACATGGCCATTATTTAGATCACTCCTTTGTTATTGATGCCTTTAAACATGGCCATTATTTAGATCATTCCTTTGTTGTTGATGCCTTTAAACATGGCCATTATTAGGATCATTCCTTTGTTGTTAATGCCTTTAAACATGGCCATTATTTAGATCATCCCTTTGTTATTGATGCCTTTAAACATGGCCATTATTTAGATCATTCCTTTGTTGTTGATGCCTTTAAACATGGCCGTTATTTAGATCATTCCTTTGTTATTGATGCCTTTAAACATGGCCATTATTTAGGTCATTCCTTTGTTGTTGATGCCTTTAAACATGGCCATTATTTAGGTCATTCCTTTGTTATTGATGCCTTTAAACATGGCCATTATTAGGATCATTCCTTTGTTGTTGATGCCTTTAAACATGGCCATTATTAGGATCACTCCTTTTTGTTGATGCCTTTAAACATGGCCATTATTAGGATCATTCCTTTGTTATTGATGCCTTTAAACATGGCCATTATTTAGATCACTCCTTTTTGTTGATGCCTTTAAACATGGCCATTATTTAGATCATCCCTTTGTTATTGATGCCTTTAAACATGGCCATTATTTAGATCATCCCTTTGTTATTGATGCCTTTAAACATGGCCATTATTTAGATTACTCCTTTTTGTTGATGCCTTTAAACATGGCCATTATTTAGATCGTTCCTTTGTTGTTGATGCCTTTAAACATGGCCATTATTTAGATCACTCCTTTGTTATTGATGCCTTTAAACATGGCCATTATTTAGATCGTTCCTTTGTTGTTGATGCCTTTAAACATGGCCATTATTTAGATCGTTCCTTTGTTGTTGATGCCTTTAAACATGGCCATTATTTAGATCACTCCTTTGTTATTGATGCCTTTAAACATGGCCGTTATTTAGATCACTCCTTTGTTGTTGATGCCTTTAAACATGGCCATTATTTAGATCACTCCTTTGTTATTGATGCCTTTAAACATGGCCATTATTTAGATCACTCCTTTGTTATTGATGCCTTTAAACATGGCCATTATTTAGGTAATTCCTTTGTTGTTGATGCCTTTAAACATGGCCATTATTTAGATCACTCCTTTGTTATTGATGCCTTTAAACATGGCCATTATTTAGATCACTCCTTTTTGTTGATGCCTTTAAACATGGCCATTATTTAGATCACTCCTTTGTTATGATGCCTTTAAACATGGCCATTATTAGGGTCATTCCTTTGTTGTTGATGCCTTTAAACATGGCCATTATTAGGGTCATTCCTTTGTTGTTGATGCCTTTAAACATGGCCATTATTTAGATCATCCCTTTGTTATTGATGCCTTTAAACATGGCCATTATTTAGATCACTCCTTTGTTATTGATGCCTTTAAACATGGCTATTATTTAGGTCATTCCTTTGTTGTTGATGCCTTTAAACATGGCCATTATTTAGATCGTTCCTTTGTTATTGATGCCTTTAAACATGGCCATTATTTAGGTCATTCCTTTGTTATTGATGCCTTTAAACATGGCCATTATTTAGGTCATTCCTTTGTTGTTGATGCCTTTAAACATGGCCGTTATTTAGATCACTCCTTTGTTATTGATGCCTTTAAACATGGCCGTTATTTAGATCACTCCTTTGTTGTTAATGCCTTTAAACATGGCCATTATTTAGATCACTCCTTTGTTGTTGATGCCTTTAAACATGGCCATTATTTAGATCATTCCTTTGTTGTTGTTACCTTTAAACATGGCCATTATTTAGATCATTCCTTTGTTATTGATGCCTTTAAACATGGCCATTATTTAGGTCATTCCTTTGTTGTTGATATCCGCAAACATGGCTATTATTTAGATCATTCCTTTGTTATTGATATCCACAAACAAGGACATTATTAGGATCAGCGTTTTTTACTGATATCCACAAACAAGGACATTATTGCGATCATCCTTTTGTATTGATGTCCTTAATCAAGGACGTTATTGGGATTATCCTTTGTCATTGAAGTCCTTTACTAAGGATTTTATTAGAATTATCCTTTGTCCTTGAAGTCCTTAACCAAGGACATTATTTGGATCATCCTTTGTTATTGATGTCGTGGCGTGGACAATCTTACCAGCAAGTTATTCTTCAATCCGTCAGACTTGGACATCACAGAGGTCAGAACACGCGTGAGTCTGTTCCGGCGAGTTCCATCATTGTGAGCCCTGCTTTCTGCAGCCATGGCAATGTCTGAGTCACCCTGACCCCCTCTGCTCTCTTCATCAACGGGAGGGCAAGATGACAGCAAGATCGAGGGGTTGTGGGGGGGGGGTGGGGGTGCGGGGGGTGGTAGGTGATGATGGGCGTGGCTGGAGGACAGGAAAGCCAAAGTGTAGGCCAGGATAGTGTGGGGGTGGGGGTAGGGTGGAGGGGTGTGGGGAGAAAGACACAGGCAAAGCGTGGGGCAAAAAGTTTGTTTTCTATTGTTGTTCAGGGTGCTGTCAGCGTCAGTTGCCTCCCCTGGGTCTGATGGGCTGCTGTTGACAGTGACATCTGATAGTGTTCATCTGTCTGTCTGTGATAGTGTTCATCTGTCTGTCTGTCTGTATGTCTGTGATAATGTTCATCTGTCTGTCTGTGATAGTGTTGATCTGTCTGTCTGTCTGTCTGTGATAGTGTTCGTCTGTCTGTCTGTCTGTCTGTGATAGTGTTCATATGTCTGTCTGTCTGTCTGTGATAGTGTTCATCTGTCTGTCTGTCTGTCTGTGATAGTGTTCATATGTCTGTCTGTCTGTCTGTCTGTGATAGTGTTCATATGTCTGTCTGTTTGTCTGTATGTCTGTGATAATGTTCATCTGTCTGTCTGTCTGTCTGTGATAATGTTCATCTGTCTGTCTGTGATAGTGTTCATCTGTCTGTCTGTGTGCTGAAGTTTTAGGTCGCACTGGCATGCCGTTCGTTTTGTCAGTGACTGTCTTTTTACTGTAAGTGCTATCAGACAACAGCAGTTTCTTCATTGTTGTATGTAGGTCTACTGTCTTTTTACTGTAAGTGCTATCAGATAATGACAAACAGTTCATTGTTGTATGTAGGCCTACTGTCTTTTTACTGTAAGTGCTATCAGACAATGGCAAACAGTTCATTGTTGTAGGTAGGTCTACTGTCTTTTTACTGTAAGTGCTATCAGATAATGACAAACAGTTCATTGTTGTATGTAGGTCTACTGTCTTTTTACTGTAAGTGCTATCAGACAATGGCAAACAGTTTCTTCATTGTTGTGTTTAGGTCTATTGTCTTTTTACTGTTAGTGCTATCAGACAATGGTAAACAGTTCATTGTTGTATGTAGGTCTATTGTCTTTTTACTGTTAGTGCTATCAGACAATGGTAAACAGTTCATTGTTGTATGTAGGTCTACTGTCTTTTTACTGTAAGTGCTATCAGACAATGGTAAACAGTTCATTGTTGTATGTAGGTCTACTGTCTTTTTACTGTAAGTGCTATCAGACAATTACAAACAGTTTCTTCATGCTATCAGACAATGGTATACAGTTCATTGCTGTATGTAGGTCTATTGTCTTTTTACTGTTAGTGCTATCAGACAATGGTATACAGTTCATTGTTGTATGTAGGTCTACTGTCTTTTTACTGTTAGTGCTATCAGACAATGGTATACAGTTCATTGTTGTATGTAGGTCTACTGTCTTTTTACTGTAAGTACTATCAGACAATTACAAACAGTTTCTTCATTGCTGTATGTAGGTCTACTGTCTTTTTACTGTAAGTGCTATCAGACAATGACAAACAGTTCCTTCATTGTTGTAGGTAGGTCTACTGTCTTTTTACTGTAAGTGCTATCAGACAATGACAAACAGTTCCTTCATTGTTGTAGGTAGGTCTACTGTCTTTTTACTGTAAGTGCTATCAGACAATGGTAAACAGTTCCTTCATTGTTGTATGTAGGTCTACTGTCTTTTTACTGTAAGCACTATCAGACAATGGTAAACTGTTCATTGTTGTGTTTAGGTCTACTGTCTTTTTACTGTAAGTACTATCAAACAATGTAAACAGTTCATTGTTGTGTGTAGGTCTACTGTCTTTTTACTGTAAGCACTATCAAACAATGGTAAACAGTTCATTGTTGTGTGTAGGTCTACTGTCTTTTTACTGTTAGTACTATCAAACAATGGTAAACAGTTCATTGTTGTGTGTAGGTCTACTGTCTTTTTACTGTAAGCACTATCAGACAATGGTAAACTGTTCATTGTTGTGTTTAGGTCTACTGTCTTTTTACTGTAAGCACTATCAAACAATGGTAAACAGTTCATTGTTGTGTGTAGGTCTACTGTCTTTTTACTGTTAGTACTATCAAACAATGGTAAACAGTTCCTTCATTATTGTATGTAGGTCTACTGTCTTTTTACTGTAAGTACTATCAAACAATGGTAAACAGTTCCTTCATTGTTGTATGTAGGTCTACTATCTTTTTACTGTAAGTGCTATCAGACAATGACAAACAATTCATTGTTGTATGTAGGTCTACTATCTTTTTACTGTAAGTACTATCAGACAATGGTAAACAGTTTCTTCATTGTTGTATTTAGGTCTACTATCTTTTTACTGTAAGTACTATCAGATAATGGTAAACAGTTCATTATTGTATGTAGGTCTACTATCTTTTTACTGTAAGTACTATCAGACAATGACAAACAATTCATTGTTGTATGTAGGTCTACTGTCTTTTACTGTAAGTGCTATCAGACAATGGTAAACTGTTCCTTCATTGTTGTGCTTAGGTCTACTGTCTTTTTACTGTAAGTGCTATCAGACAATGACAAACAGTTCCTTCATTGTTGTGCTTAGGTCTACTGTCTTTTTACTGTTAGTGCTATCAGACAATGGCAAACAGTTCCTTCATTGTTGTGCTTAGGTCTACTGTCTTTTTACTGTAAGTGCTATCAGACAATGGCAAACAGTTCCTTCATTGTTGTGCTTAGGTTCTACTGTCTTTTTACTGTAAGTGCTATCAGACAATGGTGAACAGTTTTTTCATCGTTGTAGGTAGGTCTACTGTCGTTTTACTGTAAGTGCTATCAGACAATGGTGAACAGTTTTTTCATCGTTGTAGGTAGGTCTATTGTCTTTTTACTGTAAGACAATGGAACAGTTCCTTCATTGTTGCATTTAGGTCTTCTATCTTTTTACTGTAAGTGCTATCAGACAATGGAACAGTTCCTTCATTGTTGTATTTAGGTCCATTATCTTTTTACTGTAAGACAATGGAACAGTTCCTTGACTGTTGCATTTTGGTCTACTGTCTTTTTACTGTAAGACAATGGAACAGTTCCTTCACTGTTGCATTTTGGTCTACTGTCTTTTTACTGTAAGACAATGGAACAGTTCCTTCACTGTTGCATTTTGGTCTACTGTCTTTTTACTGTAAGACAATGGAACAGTTCCTTGACTGTTGCATTTAGGTCTACTGTCTTTTTACTGTAAGTGCTATCAGACAATGGAACAGTTCCTTCATTGTTGTATTTAGGTCTATTATCTTTTTACTGTAAGACAATGGAACAGTTCCTTCACTGTTGCGTTTTGGTCTACTGTCTTTTTACTGTAAGTGCTATCAGACAATGGAACAGTTCCTTCATTGTTGTATTTAGGTCTATTATCTTTTTACTGTAAGACAATGGAACAGTTCCTTCACTGTTGCGTTTTGGTCTACTGTCTTTTTACTGTAAGACAATGGAACAGTTCCTTCATTGTTGCATTTAGGTCTACTGTCTTTTTACTGTAAGTGCTATCAGACAATGGAACAGTTCCTTCATTGTTGTATTTAGGTCTATTATCTTTTTACTGTAAGACAATGGAACAGTTCCTTCACTGTTGCATTTTGGTCTACTGTCTTTTTACTGTAAGTGCTATCAGACAATGGAACAGTTCCTTCATTGTTGTATTTAGGTCTATTATCTTTTTACTGTAAGACAATGGAACAGTTCCTTCACTGTTGCATTTTGGTCTACTGTCTTTTTACTGTAAGACAATGGAACAGTTCCTTCATTGTTGCATTTAGGTCTACTGTCTTTTTACTGTAAGTGCTATCAGACAATGGAACAGTTCCTTCATTGTTGTATTTAGGTCTATTATCTTTTTACTGTAAGACAATGGAACAGTTCCTTCACTGTTGCATTTTGGTCTACTGTCTTTTTGCTGTAAGACAATGGAACAGTTCCTTCATTGTTGCAGTTAGGTCTACTGTCTTTTTACTGTAAGTGCTATCAGACAATGGAACAGTTCCTTCATTGTTGTATTTAGGTCTACTGTATTTTTAATTTTTTTTTTACTGTAAGTGGTATGAGACAATGGCAAAGCGTTGTGGTGTGTGGGTGACATGGATGTGGTTGGCATTGAAACACGTTTTGTTCTGTTTTCTGTGGTATTGATCTGTATTGTCTCGTATTGTGTCGCACTGTATTGGATTTACTGATCTTATACAGGTGTGACTTATGTCTGGTGTTGTTTCATTGATCTTATACAGGTGTGACTTATGTCTGGTGTTGTTTCATTGATCTTATACAGGTGTGACTTATGTCTGGTGTTGTTTCATTGATCTTATACAGGTGTGACTTATGACTGGTGTTGTTTCATTGATCTTATACAGGTGTGACTTATGCCCTGGTGTTGTTTCATGATCTTATACAGGTGTGACTTATGTCCTGTGTTGTTTCATTGATCTTATACAGGTTGACTTATGCCTGTTGTTCCAGACTTATGTTCAGGCTTATATCCATTGTTGTTTTATTGCTGTTATACAGGTGTGACTTATGTCCTGTGTTGTTTCATTGATCTTATACAGGTATGATTTATGCCCTGACTTGTGTCCAACTTATGTTCAGGCTTATATCCATTGTTGTTTTATTGCTGTTATACAGTGTGACTTATGTCCTGTGTTGTTTATTGCTGTTATACAGTGTGGTTTATGTCCAGTGTTTTTCGCTGATCTAACACAGGTGTGATTTATGTCCAATGTTGTTTCATTGATCTAACATAGGTGTGATTTATGTCCAATGTTGTTTCGCTGATCTAACACAGGTGTGATTTATGTCCATTGTTGTTTCATTGATCTAACATAGGTGTGATTTATGTCCAATGTTGTTTCGCTGATCTAACACAGGTGTGATTTATGTCCATTGTTGTTTCATTGATCTAACATAGGTGTGATTTATGTCCAATGTTGTTTCGCTGATCTAATATAGGTGTGATTTATGTCCAGACTTGTGTCCAGACTTATGTCCTGTGTTGTTTCACTGATGTAATACAGGTGTGACTTATGACCAGTGTTATGTCCAGTTTTGTTTCATTGATCTTATACAGGTATGACTTATGTTCAGAGTTATGTCCCGACTTACATGCATGTCTAGTATTGTTTCACTGATCTTATGCATGTGTGTTTATGTCCAGATCTTGATCAACGTGTCTGGCTAAAGGGAACTGCTGATACAAGTGCAAGTTATGCAACACTTTTCTGATTTTGGCAAAGCAGACGAAAACAGTAACAAGTGGAACAAAACCAAAGCCATGACACCCTGATCCTGGAAACTGATTATGTTGATATTCTGACAAGATTCTAACGTGGTTAAATAATGTTTACAAGGCTCCAGCTGACGACATTCATACCCAGATGTTGACAATCCTTTGATAAGGTCACTGATGAGTTTGTGGGAGATACAATGAATCCACAATGATTGGGACAATTATAAGCATTGTGTCCAGTCGTCAACAATGACAGGTCAAAGTTCACCACGTCCTTTGTGGTCACCATGTCGTGACCCTATGTATCTGCAACGTCACGCAAAACGACGGGAGCGTGCCCTGGACGTGGTGATGGTGATGGTGGTGAGTGTGGTGGGGGTGTACGTGCACGCACATACAGCTGACGCTGCCACCTTCAGGGACTGTGGGGGAGTTCTGGAAGAGCCCAGGGGGTGGTTCAGTCTCCTGGCTTCCCCGGCCCCTTCCCCCTCCCCCTGTCCTGCCGATGGGTCATCCATGCGCCCCCAGGCAAGAAGATCGTGCTGTACTTCACACAGTACTTCCTGCGTGAAGCCTTCTTCGTTACCGAGTACGACCATTACCACAACGAACTGTACTACTCTGGCCGTAAGAGCCTGGGTCAGATCAACTTTGAGGACCACATCCACACGGTGGTGGCCTACAAGGCCTACCTGGTGCTGGACTTCAGACTGCACCACATGACCAACATTCACCTGCGGGTGGAGGAGTACCTGGAGGACGTCCACGGCTTCAACATCACCTACGAGATTGTGGATCGCGGGGAGCGCGTGCGGCATGACACGTGCTCCGTCAACGTGTGCTCCTATCTGGGTCACTGCGTGGCCTCCGCGGACTTCTCCAGCTACAGCTGTGCCTGCTTCCCTCAGTTCTTTGGGTCCCAGTGTCAGTACGGACCCTTCTGTGACCCCGACAAGGGCATCAACATGTGCCTCAACAAGGGACGCTGCAGGTAAGGCTTTACGCACTGACCATGATGATAATGATTGTAATGATAAGGATTGTGATGATGACGATGATGATAACAGAAATGATGATGGTGGTTCTGATGATGGTGATGATGATGACGACGACGACGACGATGATGATTTTGATGATGATTCTGATGATGATTCTGATGATGATGATGATTCTGATGATGATTCTGATGATGATTCTGATGATGATTCTGATGATGATGATGATTCTGATGATGATTCTGATGACGGTCATGGTGATGGTGATAGTGATGGTGACGATGATGATGGTGGTGGTGGTGGTGGTAGTGGTTGTGATGATGATGATGATGATGATGAACATAATAGAAAAGTTATGATGGTTGTGATGCTACTGCTGCTGTTGCTGATGATAATAATATTAATAATCCCGTCTGGCACAGTAGTCTGCCAGAAATCCTTTGCGGTGCCTTGGCATGAGAACAGAGTGCTCAGTCTGTCAGCATTGCTGACGGTGCACGTGCAGTGTCATCACTTTGAACTCTGGTGACGTAACATCAGCTTGGCCTTGACACCGGGATAGGTGAAACCTTCGCTGATATAGGGACAAACCACACACACACACACACACACACACACACACACACACATGCAGACACACACATAGATACACACACATACACACACACACACACATGCTGACACACACATAGACACACACACACACACATGCAGACACACACATACACACACACACACATGCTGACACACACATAGACACACACACACACACACACACACACATGCAGACACACACATAGACACACACACACACATGTAGACACACACATAGACACACACACACACACACACACACGCACACGCGCGCCCATACGCAGACACAAGCACAGACACATGCACATTCACATACAGACACACACAAACGCATTGCATTCCACACACACACACACACACACACACACACACACACACACACACACAGACATACACACAGACAGACACACACTCACGCACACACACACGCGCGAGCGCGCACACACACACACACACACACACACGTGCACGCGCGCGCTTATATATACACACAAGGCTTAATCAAATAGGTGCACCTGCTTTAAACTGCCTAGTTCCCACAGTTACTTATGTCATATATCGCTAGTCTGTGATGCTGGTTCCATCATGATAGTTATGTCATATATCGCTAGTCTGTGATGCTGGTTCCATCAGTGTAATGTTAGTTATGTTATATATCGCTAGTCTGTGATGCTGGTTCCATCATAATAGTTATGTCATATATCACTAGTCTGTGATGCTGGTTCCATCATGATAGTTATGTTATATATCGCTAGTCTGTGATGCTGGTTCCATCAGTGTAGTGTTAGTTATGTTATATATCGCTAGTCTGTGATGCTGGTTCCATCATGATAGTTATGTTATATATCGCTAGTCTGTGATGCTGGTCATCGTGCAATTAGTTATGTTATATCCTAGTCTGTGATGCTGTTCCATCAGTGTGTTATTATGTTATGTATCGCTAGTCTGTGATGCTGGTTCCATCAGTGTAGTGTTAGTTATGTTATATATCGCTAGTCTGTGATGCTGGTTCCATCAGTGAATTAGTTATGTTATATATCGCTAGTCTGTGATGCTGGTTCCATCATGTTTAGTTATGTATATATCGCTAGTCTGTGATGCTGGTTCCATCATGATAGTTATGTTATATATCGCTAGTCTGTGATGCTGGTTCCATCATGATAGTTATGTCATATATCGCTAGTCTGTGATGCTGGTTCCTTCAGCGAAGTGTTAGTTCAAATACCTGGGAACGGTCATTTCATCAGACGGCAGTTGCACATCGGAAATAGCCGGCAGAATCGGTCAAGCCAAAACAGTATTCAAGAAGATGACAAGCATTCTTACCAACAAATGTCTATCAATTAACATCAGTAAATGAGTCCTTGAATGTTATATAGAACCAATACTGTTGTACGGATGCGAGGCATGGACAGTCAGCAAGCAAAGCCAGAGCAAGATTGAGGCAGCCGAGATGTGGTTTCTCAGAAGAATGTTGAGAGTTCCATGGACAGCAAAGAAAACAAACGAGACAGTCTTGAGGGAGGCAGACACAAGTAGATCACTCATAAGGAAGATTAGGAAAAGACAAGCAACATTTATAGGCCATTTTATGAGGAAGGGAAAGAGAGCACCAGGTAGACCCAGGGAGAGAATGCTGGACGGACTTGCAGAGTGGCTGGGAATGGGGAGGGTGGGGAAGATGCGGGGGGCAACGAGAGATAGAGATGGTTGGAAGTCCATGGTCGCCAACGCCATGCGGCAGGGCACCTGATGATGATGATGAGTGTTAGTCATGCTTTGTATACATGCTCATGCAACCAGAACATATATACAGCACTCGTCCGTCACGCAACCACACGCTCTCCTTTCAACCAATGGCACTAAACAGATTGCGATATTTTTTTTGTACATTTATTTCTACAAACTTTCACACATCACACATACAACATACAACATTCACAACCCACACACCTTCATATTAATTCTTGCTCTCCTCCTTCGTTTTCTCCTCCTTCTTCGTCTCCTTCTTCGTCTCCTGCTCCTCTTTCTTTTCCTTCTCCTTCTTCGTCTCCTACTCCTTCATCTCCTTTTTCTTCGTATCCTCCTCCTTCTTTGTCTCCTGTTTCCTCGTCTCCTTCTTCTTCGTCTCCTTCTTCCTCGTCTCCTTCTTCTTCTCCTCCTCCTTCTTCGTCTTCTTCTTCCTCATCTCCTTCTTCTTCTCCTCCTTTTTCTACTTTCTTCTTTCTTCTTCTTCTTCTCTTTCTTCTCCTTTCTCTTCTACTTCGACTTCTTTTTTCTTCTTCTTTTTTTTCTTTCTCACCTTCTTTTTCTTCTTCTCCTTTTCACCTTCTTCTTTTTCTCCTTTTACTTTCTCACCGTTTTCTTCTTTTTTTTCCTTTTTCTTTCTCGCCTTCTTTCTTTCTTTTTTTGTTTTCTTTTTCTGTTCCTTCTTCTTTTTCTTCTTCTTCTTCTCTAGTTCCTTTGCCGAAGGCGGTTTTTGGCGAACTGTCCAGCAAAACCTATTCCACTTTTAGTTTTCAAGTTGGGTGAGCTGTTTTTCAAAAACTCAGTCAAATCACACATGCACACACAAAATTTCCTTCCGCACGCAACATAAAAAACTCATGCGTACATCACTCCATGCACACGACACAAAAAACATGTGCATGCACCACCCTGCGCACATGACACCCCTCATCCCAGGGAAACAAATTTTTGGTCGAAGACCAGAAAAATTTTTCGAAATTAAGAGAACAAATATTTCAAAATTAGCAAAAGATAAAAAGATATTGTTTTATAATTACGACAGCCAAGATAATAAGTACTTAACCAGCATCAAATAAACACAAAAAGATTGATTACGAAATACTTGCCACTGGTAAATAGATAAAAGCTATGAAGTAGTATGCACCATGAAGAAAATATCAAAAAAGTTAATCAAAAATTCATAATTCTCTTCCAAAAATGATATTTCAAAAATTCATTCATAAATGCTCTCCAAAAGTCGTCAATTCTTAAGATGCGTTTTTTACAACATAATGAAATATCTCATGTATTTTTCTGCAATGATCCATTCACACATTAAGCACCAAAGAAACCTCACTAGGTTTGTACAAAATCCAAAGAAAAATGATATCAGAATCACTGACATGCTCTCAAAAAGGAGCAAAATGGACAATATCATCAAAGTGCCAGTTACATTCACAACTAACTCCAAAATCTTGAATGCCATACAATCGCAATCATAATGGACAATAAAGTGGTCATGTTACATCCCAAACAAACCATGGGCACAAAACCTGTGCCTCCTCAAGTCACACAGATAAAAAATTCTCGCCTCTCATAACTTTGATACAAAAAGCACTACACTCTTTGTCTATATGAGAAATCTAAATTTATCGTTAGGATGAAACACGAACCAATAACCAACACATTCACAACCTTAAAAAAACAATTAAAAAAACTATTTCTCATATTCTTAGGTATGAAAAGTTGTCTGACGTAACTACATTCGTATGACGTAGTTGATAATGTCGAAAAAAAAATTGTCAAAACCAACATTGGACTATGATGCTATGTCATATGTCAGCTACCCATTCTCTCGAGAGGAAATCTGCATATTTCTTTCATTATATCCGAAGTGAACTGTGTCCCACAATCCGAGAGGACTTCCTTTGGCAAACCCATACGACTGAAAATGGTTACAAAATCTTCTGCAACCGAGATTGTGTCCTACTTTTTGAGGGGTATGGCTACATCCACAATGGTAAGCACGTACCTGTCGCCTAGTGGATACATTACATGGAACAAATGTTCCTCCCTGACCCCCGTGCACAGTTGCCACCCCAGGTAAGTTACCTAGTATCAAATCAGTGACTGGTTCTTCAATGACACAGGCCAGAAGTGTACCTGTGAAATAGGGGGTTGAGACTTCAATGTCTGCTAGAGGAAATCTTTCAATTTTGCCCCCGAAAGAACGGCATGTCTGTGTTTCACCTGTGTACTGCTCTGGTCGCACCAGAGACTTCTTGACCCCTGCGTAGTACAGCCTGTATCTCTCAGAAGAGTAGCATCATACCCGTTCACACAGCATTTTTCCACGCACATCCAGCAGTAGATTCCTGTGAAACTAAGGTCTGATGCCCCTCCTCCTGTGTAATATTATTGTCACTCACCCCATGTGAAGCCACATTCACTGCTGTATGTGTTCACATAAGGGCACTGTTTTATAAAATGGAACTTACATCCACAATGATTACATTTGGGGAAACCTTTTGAATGTTGTTATTTTTGTCTACTGGTAAGCCCTTTACTCATAGCTACAGGAGAACGTGGGGTGGGGGAAAAGTTTTGTCTCTCACCGGGGTTAGGTCTGGAAAAGGATTGTCCTTTATATTCACCATGACCGAAATAGTTTGTCTGAGGGCCATACGTCCTCTGTTGAGGTGTTGTATTACCATAACGAGATGGATTGCCAAAACGAGGCGATGGTTTTTTGATAAGAGGTGGTGGAGCGTTATACCCATCATGACCAAAGTTCCGGACAAACTGGTTTTTATTTGGCGAATACACAGATACATTTGGTCAAAAACAGAAAAATCACCTTTTCGGGCAGTGTTTTTTTCTGGATGAGCAACTCGGTATTGATCCGTGGCCCGGCACATTTCTTCTGCAGTGTGAATTTCTCTTTCACGCAAAAAGACAGCGAGATCTTTACTGACACTTTGTAAAAGCTGCTCCTTCAAAAGGAGATCCCGAAGACTATCAAAATCTTTGTCAGTTTGCGAAAGT
This sequence comes from Monoplex corrugatus, assembly GCA_030674185.1. Taxonomy (NCBI): domain Eukaryota; kingdom Metazoa; phylum Mollusca; class Gastropoda; order Littorinimorpha; family Ranellidae; genus Monoplex; species Monoplex corrugatus. The sequence goes on along the minus strand of CM060315.1, from coordinate 1,968,080 downwards.
TCAATCCATCAATCCAAATAATGGGATATTCTTATGAGAAACGATGGAAAAGATTCACCTTTTTAAGGACGGACTGCGCGAAATTTGTCACGGAAACCATTGGCGGTGCACTGAAATTTTTTCAAAAGTTCTTCTCTCAATTGGTCTCATGTAAGTCCTTCTTTTGCCGCAAGGGTATGGTATAGTACTAGTGCACTTCCCTTAAAAAGCGACGCGACGTATAAAGTCCATTTTTCCCGAGGCCAACCGCAAGAAGTCGCATGACTCTTGAAACGAAAAAGAAACGAATCAATGTCGTCCCATGCTCACTGAATGGAGGAAGTTTTGGGATATATGAGGACTTGGGCTGAGAGCTACTGGAAGAAGTTTTGGGATATATAAGGACTTGGACTGAGAGCTACTGGAAGAAGTTTTGGGATATATAAGGACTTGGGGCTGAGAGCTACTGGAAGAAGTTTTGGGATATATGAGGACTTGGGCTGAGAGCTACTGGAAGAAGTTTTGGGATATATGAGGACTTGGGCTGAGAGCTACTGGAAGAAGTTTTGGGATATATGAGGACTTGGGCTGAGAGCTACTGGAAGAAGTTTTGGGATATATAAGGACTTGGGCTGAGAGCTACTGGAAGAAGTTTTGGGATATATAAGGACTTGGGCTGAGAGCTACTGGAAGAAGTTTTGGGATATATAAGGACTTGGGCTGAGAGCTACTGGAAGAAGTTTTGGGATATATAAGGACTTGGGCTGAGAGCTACTGGAAGAAGTTTTGGGATATATAAGGACTTGGGCTGAGAGCTACTGGAAGAAGTATCAGAGGGCGAATATTTGCTTTCTTTTTGGAATTTTAGCCTCTCTTATTCTATTTTCTGCTTCTAATTCCAGTTGACGCAACGTAAAGCTACGTTCCTTCATTTCTTTTTCATATTCTCTTTGTTTTTCACTTTCCTCTCTCTCTCTTTGTCTTTCTATTTCTTTCATTTCTTTTTCATGTTCTCTTTGTTTTTCACTTTGTTTTTCCTCATGTTCTCTTTGTTTTTCACTTTGTTTTTCCTCATGTTTCTTTGTTTTTTCACTTTGTTTTTCACTTTGTTTTTCCTCATGTTCTCTTTGTTTTTCACTTTTGTTTTTTCCTCATGTTCTCTTTGTTTTTCACTTTTTTCCCATGTTTTTTTTTCCTCATATTCCCTTTTTTCACTTTGTTTTTCCTCATGTTCTCTTTGTTTTTCACTTTGTTTTTCCTCATGTTCTCTTTGTTTTTCACTTTGTTTTTCCTCATGTTCTCTTTGTTTTTCACTTTGTTTTTCCTCATGTTCTCTTTGTTTTTCACTTTGTTTTTCCTCATGTTCTCTTTGTTTTTCACTTTGTTTTTCCTCATGTTCTCTTTGTTTTTCACTTTGTTTTTCCTCATGTTCTCTTTGTTTTTTTTTTCATTTTTTGTTTCACTTTGTTTTTCCTCATGTTCTCTTTGTTTTTCACTTTGTTTTTCCTCATGTTCTCTTTGTTTTTCACTTTGTTTTTCCTCATGTTCTCTTTGTTTTTCATTTTCTTCTTTCATTTCTTTTTCATGATTTCTTTTTCGTTTCAAGAGTCATGCGACTTCTTGCGGTTGGCCTCGGGAAAAATGTTTTTCCGAAGCTTCTCTTTGTTTCTGGCGCTCATCACGCTCAACTCACTGTTGAACATAGTTATGTATTTCTTCCCCAGAAAGTTGCAAGCGCTGAGCTTGTTCAAAATATTTATCAAAATTATCCATTTTTACTATCTGGGGAAAGCAAGATTGTCAAAAAGAAAAACAAATGTCAAAGAAAAGAAAAGTAAGCAACACACAAACAAACACACGAACTCTAGGTCACCTATGACAAAAGATGAAGTGCATTGAATGAAGCAAACAGTAGCTTCACAACAATCACCATTTTGAAATAGAAATCAGCATTCAATCAAATAACTGCATAACATTAAACAAATGAAACACTTGTCAGAGAGGGTACAAATCCCAGTGTTTCACCAAGATATACAAATCAGCATCCAAACAATTTTTTATCAGGGGGTGAAATCCAAATCTAGCCTGTCCTTAAGCAGGGTCACCACTGTCATGCTTTGTATACATGCTCACGCAATCAGAACATATATACAGCACTCGTCCGTCACGCAACCGCACGCTCTCCTTTCAACCAATGTCACTAAACAGTTTGCGATATTTTTTTTTACATTTATTTCTACAAACTTTCACACATCACACATACAACATACAACATTCACACCCACACACCTTCATATTAATTCTTGCTCTCCTCCTTCGTTTTCTCCTCCTTCTTCGTCTCCTTCTTCGTCTCCTGCTCCTCTTTCTTTTCCTTCTCCTTCTTCGTCTCCTACTCCCTCTTCATCTCCTTTTTCTTCGTAACCTCCTCCTTCTTCGTCTCCTGCTTCCTCGTTTCCTTCTTCTTCATCTCCTTATTCCTCATCTCCTTCTTCGTCTCCTCCTTTTTGTACTTTTTTTTCTTCTTCTTCTCTTTCTTCTCCTTTCTCTTCTACTTCGACTTCTTTTTTCTTCTTTTCCTTTTTCTTTCCCGCCATCTTTTTCTTCTTCTCCTTTTCACCTTCTTCTTTTTCTCCTTTTCTTTCTTGCCTTCTTTCTCTTTTTGTTTCGTTTTTCTTTTTCTGTTCCTTCTCCTTTATCTTCTTTAGTTCCTTTTCCGAAGGCGGTTTTTGGCGAACTGTCCAGCAAAACCTATTCCACTTTTTGTTTTCAAGTTGGGTGAGCTGTTTTTCAAAAACTCAATCATACCACACATGCACACACAAAATTTCCTTCCGCATGCAACATAAAAAACTCATGCATACATCACTCTATGCACACGTCACAAAAAACATGTGCACACACCACCCTGCACACATGACATATCGCTAGTCAGTGATGCTGGTTCCACCAGTGTAGTGTTAGTTATGTTATATATCGCCAGTCTGTGATGCTGGTTCCATCAGTGTAGTGATAGTTATGTTATATATCGCTAGTCTGTGATGCTGGTTCCATCATGATAGTTATGTCATATATCGCTAGTCTGTGATGCTGGTTCCATCAGTGCAATGTTAGTTATGTTATATATCGCTAGTCTGTGATGCTGGTTCTATCAGTGTGGTGTTAGTTATGTTATATATCGCTAGTCTGTGATGCTGGTTCCATCAGTGTGGTGTTAGTTATGTTATATATCGCTAGTCTGTGATGCTGATTCCATCAGTGCAATGTTAGTTATGTTATATATCGCTAGTCTGTGATGCTGGTTCCATCAGTGCAATGTTAGTTATGTTATATATCGCTAGTCTGTGATGCTGGTTCCATCAGTGCAATGTTAGTTATGTCATATATCGCTAGTCTGTGATGCTGGTTCCATCAGTGCAATGTTAGTTATGTTATATATCGCTAGTCTGTGATGCTGGTTCCATCAGTGCAATGTTAGTTATGTCATATATCGCTAGTCTGTGATGCTGGTTCCATCAGTGCAATGTTAGTTATGTTATATATCGCTAGTCTGTGATGCTGGTTCCATCAGTGCAATGTTAGTTATGTTATATATCGCTAGTCTGTGATGCTGGTTCTATCAGTGCAATGTTAGTTATGTCATATATCGCTAGTCTGTGATGCTGGTTCCATCAGTGCAATGTTAGTTATGTTATATGTCGCTAGTCTGTGATGCTGGTTCCATCATGATAGTTATGTCATATATCGCTAGTCTGTGATGCTGGTTCCATCGGTGTAGTGTTAGTTATGTTATATATCGCTAGTCTGTGATGCTGGTTCCATCATGATAGTTATGTTATATATCGCTAGTCTGTGATGCTGGTTCCATCATGATAGTTATGTCATATATCGCTAGTCTGTGATGCTGGTTCCATCAGTGCAATGTTAGTTATGTTATATATCGCTAGTCTGTGAGGCTGGTTCCATCATGATAGTTATGTTATATATCGCTAGTCTGTGAGGCTGGTTCCATCATGATAGTTATGTTATATATCGCTAGTCTGTGATGCTGGTTCCATCATGATAGTTATGTTATATATCGCTAGTCTGTGATGCTGGTTCCATCATGATAGTTATGTTATATATCGCTAGTCTGTGATGCTGGTTCCATCATGATAGTTATGTTATATATCGCTAGTCTGTGATGCTGGTTCCATCATGATAGTTATGTTATATATCGCTAGTCTGTGATGCTGGTTCCATCATGATAGTTATGTTATATATCGCTAGTCTGTGATGCTGGTTCCATCATGATAGTTATGTTATATATCGCTAGTCTGTGATGCTGGTTCCATCATGATAGTTATGTTATATATCGCTAGTCTGTGATGCTGGTTCCATCATGATAGTTATGTCATATATCGCTAGTCTGTGATGCTGGTTCCATCATGATAGTTATGTTATATATCGCTAGTCTGTGATGCTGGTTCCATCATGATAGTTATGTTATATATCGCTAGTCTGTGATGCTGGTTCCATCATGATAGTTATGTTATATATCGCTAGTCTGTGATGCTGGTTCCATCATGATAGTTATGTTATATATCGCTAGTCTGTGATGCTGGTTCCATCATGATAGTTATGTTATATATCGCTAGTCTGTGATGCTGGTTCCATCATGATAGTTATGTTATATATCGCTAGTCTGTGATGCTGGTTCCATCATGATAGTTATGTTATATATCGCTAGTCTGTGATGCTGGTTCCATCATGATAGTTATGTTATATATCGCTAGTCTGTGATGCTGGTTCCATCATGATAGTTATGTTATATATCGCTAGTCTGTGATGCTGGTTCCATCATGATAGTTATGTTATATATCGCTAGTCTGTGATGCTGGTTCCATCATGATAGTTATGTTATATATCGCTAGTCTGTGATGCTGGTTCCATCATGATAGTTATGTTATATATCGCTAGTCTGTGAGGCTGGTTCCATCATGATAGTTATGTTATATATCGCTAGTCTGTGATGCTGGTTCCATCATGATAGTTATGTTATATATCGCTAGTCTGTGAGGCTGGTTCCATCATGATAGTTATGTTATATATCGCTAGTCTGTGAGGCTGGTTCCATCATGATAGTTATGTTATATATCGCTAGTCTGTGATGCTGGTTCCATCATGATAGTTATGTTATATATCGCTAGTCTGTGATGCTGGTTCCATCATGATAGTTATGTTATATATCGCTAGTCTGTGATGCTGGTTCCATCATGATAGTTATGTTATATATCGCTAGTCTGTGATGCTGGTTCCATCATGATAGTTATGTTATATATCGCTAGTCTGTGAGGCTGGTTCCATCATGATAGTTATGTTATATATCGCTAGTCTGTGATGCTGGTTCCATCATGATAGTTATGTTATATATCGCTAGTCTGTGAGGCTGGTTCCATCATGATAGTTATGTTATATATCGCTAGTCTGTGAGGCTGGTTCCATCATGATAGTTATGTTATATATCGCTAGTCTGTGATGCTGGTTCCATCATGATAGTTATGTTATATATCGCTAGTCTGTGATGCTGGTTCCATCATGATAGTTATGTTATATATCGCTAGTCTGTGAGGCTGGTTCCATCATGATAGTTATGTTATATATCGCTAGTCTGTGATGCTGGTTCCATCATGATAGTTATGTTATATATCGCTAGTCTGTGATGCTGGTTCCTCATGATAGTTATGTTATATATCGCTAGTCTGTGATGCTGGTTCCATCATGATAGTTATGTTATATATCGCTAGTCTGTGAGGCTGGTTCCATCATGACAAAACTGAAGCTCTCTTTTTGTCCTCTCCTTTCAAAACCTCCCCATCTCCCAAACCTACTACCATTACCATTGATCAGACTGAAATTCCTTTCTCCTCCTCAGCTAGGAGTCTTGGTTTCTACTTCACTGACAACATGAGTGTTGAACTTCATGTAAACAACACCTGTCGCACTGCTTACATCAATCTCCGCCAAATCAGTTCCTTGCGTCATCTTCTTTCTGTTGATGCTACAAAAACTCTGGTTTCTGCTTTCATTCTCTCAAGACTGGATTATTGCAATTCACTTCTTTCTGGATGTTCAAAAGATCAAATAGATAAACTACAGAAAGTGCAAAATTCTGCAGCTCAGCTTGTTTTTAAATCCCGTAAGCGAGATCATGTCTCTCCTCTGCTAAAACGCCTCCACTGGCTTCCTGTACAAGCTCGTATCGAATTCAAACTTGCGATTCTCTGTCATTCATTTTTCTCTGGAACGTCCCCTTGTTACATTTCTGATCTCCTATCCGTCTACTCACCTTCCAGAAATCTTCGCTCCTCTTCTGACTTAAGACTACTGTGCATTCCCAGAGTAAGAACTAAAACCTTCGGTCACTGCACCTTTTCATATTCAGCACCAACTTTTTGGAATTCTCTGCCCCGTGAAATTCGCTACATTGAATCTATTACTTCTTTCAAGACTGCCCTCAAAACTTTCCAATTTAAATCCTATTTTCCCGACTAGGTAGTAACTGTGTGGACACTCTTTGTTCTCGTGCGCACGCGCGCGCGCGCGTGTGTGTGTGTGTGTGTGTGTGTGTGTGGGTCCGTGTGTGTGTGTGTGTGTGTGCGTGTCTGTGTGTGTGTGTGTGTGTGTGTGTGTGTGTGTGTGTGTGTGTGTGTGTGTGTGTGTGTGTGTGCCTGCGTGTCTGTGTGTGTGTGATGTTATTAGTGTGCAGCGTCACGAGCTCCGGCCCCGTACTGGAGGTTTGCGCTTATAAATGTTCATTATTATTATTATTATTATTATAGTTATGTCATATATCGCTAGTCTGTGATGCTGGTTCCATCATGATAGTTATGTCATATATCGCTAGTCTTTTTTCCCTTACTTGGCGAAACGGCTAATGCGTTGGGAGCTGGGAGGTGACTGTTTAGTCAGTGGTGAGGTATTGTTGCTCTGGAGCCATCCAGCACCCTCGGCACAAAGTTTGAAGTACAAAACTGCTTGTTTTTGCTATCAAGTCATTTCCAGAACCGCTCCCCAATATCTTTCAAAACTTCTGCAAATCTGTTCCGGCTCTATCTCTCCATTCCGCCACTGATGACAGATCCTTCCTTGTCCCCCAAAATAAAAGATAAACACGGCGAAAGAACTGTCACTTTCTCTGCTGTTAACATCTGGAATCATTGCCTTTCACTGTTCCACACAAATCGTCAGTACTTTCACAAATGGAATCTTAAAACACGCCTTTTCCATCAGTTCTTTCACCATGTTCTTATCTGCTCATTCCTCCTAGTCTGTTGACATATTCTTCCAAAGTATGTTGTATTGTTCTCATGTGTGTGTTGTGTGTGTTGTGTGTGTGTGTGTGTGTGTGTGTGTGTGTGTGTGTGTATGTTGTGTGTGTGTGTGTATGTGTGTGTGTGTGTTGGGTGTGTGTGTGTGTGTGTGTGTGTGTGTGTGTGTGTGTGTGTGTGTGTTTGTGTGTTGTGTGTGTGGACATCTATGAAGGATTGGCATTTGCTAATGAAGCTGAAAGAAATGACATTGACACTGTTCTCCAGAAATTCGAAGAATACTGTGTGGGTTCAACCAATGAAACTTACGAAGCATTCAGATTCAACTGCAGACATCAAGCAGCAGGAGAATCTATCGAACAGTTTGTAGCAGAACTGCGGAGACTGATCAAGACCTGTAACTATGGTACACTGGAAGACAGACTGTTGATAATTATAATAATAATAATAATAATAATAATTACAATATTTATATAGCGCAAAATCTTGATAAAATCAAATCTAAGCGCTGAAGCAGACACACACGCAAGCACGCACGCACGCACGCACGCACACACACGCACGCACACACACACACACACACACACACACACACACACACACACACACACACTCACACACACCATGGCTATAAATGGGGAGAAAGAATAAAAGCAATAAAAGCAAGAATAAAAGCAATGGAAAATTATAGAGAGCATAGCATATACAATTATATATTATAACCATGTGATTCCCCTCCGAGCGGAGACAGGCTGCAGAGGGGGGGGGGGGGGGGGGGCAGGGGGGGTTGAGTGAGGTTAGGATTTTATGTGGAGGAGAAAAGGTGAGTTTTGAGAGCGGACTTGAAGGAGACAAAAGTAGGTTGCTGACGGACTGAGAGAGGAAGTTTGTTCCAGGAGAGTGGACCAGAAACAGAGAAGGCTCGTGGACCATAGGTATTGAGCTTAGTGCCTGGAAAGCGAAAAGTCAGAGGATCGGAGGCAGAGCGGAGGGTACGTGAGGGAACATAGATCTCAAGTAGACTTGACAGGTAATCGGGGGGCTGCGTTATTGAGGCTTTTGTAGCACATGGTGTCTAGTTTGTACTGTATGCGCTTTGATACAGGGAGCCAGTGAAGTTGTGCCAGGAGAGGAGATATGTGGTCAGCTTTTTTCTTTTTGAGTACAAGGCATACAGCATTGTTTTGAATGCGCTGTAGGATGTGAATGGTGGAGGCAGGAAGACCAGACAAGAGTGAATTGCAATAGTCAATGCGAGACATTATGAAGGAGAGAACGAGTTTTGCAGTTGTTTCCACAGAGAGATACTTCCTGATCAGCCTTATACGATGGAGATGATAGTAGCAAGATCTGGCAGTTTGAGAAACAAAGTTGTTCATGGAGAGGGTAGAGTCAATGCAGACACCAAGGTTTTTAGCTGAATCAGAAATTGGGACTGATGTGTTACATAATGGGAGAGAAAGAGGAGGCAGCTGAGAAAGTTTCTGACGGGTGCCAATGAGGATAGCTTCTGTCTTGTCGTCATTAAGCTGAAGTTTGTTGAACGTCATCCAGTTCTTAATGTCTGAGTAACACTCAGTGGTGCGAGTCAAGAGGCACTGTATATTATCAGGTGAGTCACTGTCTTGAAGTTGGGTGTCATCAGCATAGAAGTGGTGTTTTATAGAGTGAGAGTTGATGATGGTGGACAGGGGGAGGTGTAAAGAGTGAAAAGAACAGGGCCAAGGACAGATCCCTGTGGAACACCACAGGTCAGGTATGCAGGTTGAGAGTAAGTGCCATTGATGAGAACAGTTTGTTTTCTGTTTGATAAATACGAAGTGAAAAAGGAGAGAGCAATGTCAGAGATGCCAAAAGTATGATGAAGTCTAGAAAGGAGAATACCATGGTCAATGGTATCGAAGGCTGCAGACAGATCAAGGAGTGTGAGGAGAGAGACTTTGCCAGTATCAGTTGCAAGGAGGAGATTGTTGTGAATGTGTAGTAGGGCACTTTCAGTGCTATGGCACTGGCGGTAGGCTGACTGGAAAGGATTGAGGAGATTGTTGGCAGACAGGTGAGAGTTCAGCTGGTTGAGGACGACTTTTTCAAGGAGTTTTGACAAGAAAGAGATATTTGAGATAGGCCGGTAATTTTTCAGTTCATTTGGGTCTAAATTGTGTTTCTTGAGGAGAGGGTGAACAATAGCAGACTTGAAAGAATCTGGAACAGTTCCAGTTTGAAGAGAAGTGTTGATGATGTCAGTGATGAATGGGAGGAGAGTAGGGAGACAGTCGGCGTAGAGAGAACCTGGAAGAGGATCCAGTTCGCAGGTTTTGAACGACATGGATCTGATTGTGTTGAGAATTTCTTCTTGTGAGACTGGGGTAAAAGTAGTAAGAGGTGTGCCAGAGAAGGAAGGGTCAGGTGGGCATAGTTGACAGGGTGTCCTGTCAAGCCTGTCACGAAGAGTTTGTATTTTGGTGGTGAAATAGTTGGAGAATACAGATGGGAGTTCTTCATTTGTATGTTTTGTTGGGAGAGGTAAATCTTTTCGTGTGCCAAGGAGATGATTCATGGTTGTAAAGAGTTCTTTTGAAGAAGAGGCATTCAGGATTTTGGTTTGGAAATAGCTTGTTTTTGCTGATGCAATGAGGGTGGATACTTTTGTTTTAGAGGCTTGGAAAAGTTGCCTGTGTACAGTGAGTTTGGATTTGCGCCAGCGGCGCTCTGCTCTGCGGCGGGTACGTTTTGCACAGGCGATCTCATGAGTGAGCCAGGGGGTAGGGGGCGGTCAGGTAAAAGACGGTTGTGGCTGGAGCATGAGTGTCCAGAAGATGGTGGAGAGTAGTATAGAATTCATCGGCAAGGTTATGTGACTTTTCAGAAAGGAGACGGGAGGCATCAGATGAAAATGTGGAGAGGTCGATAGATTTGAGATTGCGTCGAGTCACTGTGCGCATGGTACGGGAAGGAGGAGAAATGTCGAGAGAACAGAGAATTGCAGAGTGGTCAGATGGAAGGGCTGAAGTTAGACGGGTAGAAAGAACTAAACAGTTGTCAGTAGCGGAATTGTGGTGATCACGAGAAATGATCCCGTCAAGAATGTGACCTTTTTGATGGGTCAAATCGTACTGGGTGTCCATGACGAGACTCTGCGATCAAAATTACAGTTACTGGAAGTGCGACAGCTGACATTGACTGCATGTACTGATATGTGCAGAGCGCATGAATCAAGTCAACATCAAACCGTCCAGATGATGAGAAAAATGCAGGACACGCAGGAAGTCCAAGCTTTCAAAGAAAAGAAGACAGCGAAGCAGTATAGCAAAGGCAACAAACCAGAGTACAGAGAAAAATGCGGATATTGTGGTGGAAAGCACCCAAGAGCAAAAGAGAAATGTCCAGCATTTGGAAGAAAATGCAAAGTTTGTGGAGGAAATAATCACTTTGCTTCATGCTGCAGATCACCCAAGAAAAATCAAAAGAAAACAAGAGTTCGGCGCTTCGAAGAAGAAGAGACCGACACTGAAAGCGATAATGAAATCCTCGGGTATCGAAGACAAAACCAGAAAAAAGGAGAGAAACATACGAGCAAAAATGCTGATAAATGAGATGCCGGTAACATTTCTTCTTGACACAGGTGCAACAACAAACGTGATGTCTGAGAGCCTGTACAGAGAAGTCACAGGAGATGAAAGAAAATCTGACCTGCAAGAGACGAAGAAGAAGCTGGTGATGTTCAACGGAACAGAAATGAAGCCTGGGGAGATAGTGCTGCGAGTGAAAAACCCCAAGAACAGAAGGAAATACAAAGTCAACTTCGCGATCACCAAAACGGACTGTAAGCCAGTACTGGGATTGAAAGCTGTACAGCACATGCAATTGTTGACGATCAATGAAGAGAACATTGCAACGATAGCGGCGAATCAGAAAGAGGGGAAAATGTAAAAGATATGCTCACAAAGTACAACGATGTCTTTGAAGGAGAAGGAAAACTAGAAGGGAAATTACACCTAGAAACAGACCCCAGTATTGCTCCAGTGAAGATGCCTTGCAGAAAGTGGCCGATAGCAGTGCAAGAGAAAGTGAAGGACGAGCTGAAGAGGTTGAAAAAACTGGACGTGGTCACTAAAGTAGACACGCCAACGGAGTGGATAAGCAGTTTGGTCGTAACAACAAAGAGCAATGGGAAAGTCAGACTGTGCATCGACCCTAAGCCACTGAACAAAGCCCTCAGGAGAAACGAGTACCCCATGCCAACCATTGATGACGTACTGCCTCTCCTCAAAGATGCAAAATACTTCACACACCTGGACGCGAAAAACGGGTTTTGGCACGTTGAACTAGACGAAGACAGCAGCTACCTGACAACATTTGAGACGCCTTTTGGCAAATACCGATGGAAATGAATGCCCTTTGGAATTTCACCAGCACCAGAAGAATTCCAGAGGAGGATTGACATCGCTCTGGCAGGACTGCCAGGCGTGGTTGCGGTCTATGATGACATCTTTTGGCAGAGGACCAACCGACGAAGCAGGAGCACAAGTTCATGATACCAACCTGAACCGTTTGCTACAACGATGCCGAGAGACTGGAATCAAACTCAACAAGGAGAAGGTTGAGATGAAACGAACAGAAATATCATATTTGGGACACATCTTCTCAAGAGAAGGCTTGAAAGCCGACCCAAAGAAATTGGACGCTGTCCAATAACTCCCAGTGCCAGAAGACAAAGCAACTCAGGAAGATGCAACCATGAAAACCCTGAAAGCTGTCATTCTACAAGGCTGGCCAGAGGAGAAACAACAGCTTTCATTACATTTACAAGAATACTTTCCTTTCAGGGAGGAACTGTCAGTCCACAACGGACTTGTCTTCAAAAGCCACAGAGTAATTGTACCTGAAAGCGAAAGAGCAGACATCCTTGAGAAACTTCATGCAAGCCACTCAGGAATTCAGAGCTGCATAAGAAGAGCACGTGAGGTAGTCTACTGGCCCAAGATGAACATGGACATTGAAGATTTTGTCAAAACATGCAGCACCTGTAACACATACCAACGCGGTCAGCAGAAGGAACCACTTATCAGTACAGAGATCCCTGACCTGCCCTGGCAACGCATTGCTTGTGACATCTTTGAACATAATGGCAATGAATACCTGGTCACGGTCGATCACTACTCTGATTTCTTTGAGATTGATCGGTTACAAACAAGAGAATCCAAAGAGGTCATCATCTGTCTGAAGAGACACTTGGCAAGACACGGAAAACCAGAACGCCTGACAACAGACTGTGGAACTCAATTCACATCAAACCAGTTTGGAAAGTTCAGAAAGACATATGGGTTTGAACACGTAACAAGCTCACCACACTACCCTCAGTCCAATGGAAAAACAGAGAGCGCGGTGAAGGCTGCAAAGACGTGCATGAAGAAAGCAGAACACAACAATCAAGATCCCTTCCTCGCTTTACTTGAGCTGAGAAACATCCCGACAGAGACCGTAAACAGTTCGCCTGCTCAGAGACTGTTCGGCAGAAGAACACGAACACAAGTGCCGATGTCAAAGACATTACTCCTACCTACAGTTGTACCAATCAAGAAAGAACTTGAGAAAAGAAAACTGAAGCAAGCGCACTACTACAACAGAAGCGCAGTAGAGCTGACAGAACTGAGTCCGGGACAGATTGTGAAATTCCAACCTCCAGGATCCAAAAAGTGGATCAGCGCCAAAGTAGACCAACAGGTGAACATCCGGTCATACAACATTCGCACAGAGGACGGACGACAGTACAGAAGGAATCGTCGTCAGCTACGAGACACAACAGAAACGGAGCTTCAGCAGACAATCAACCCTCAACGACTTGTCCAGAGAAGGATGATTTCTGGAAGACATCAGGAAAGCGACACATCAGGCAAGCAACGGCAAATCATCATTCCATCAAAACAGATGCTGGAAGATAACAAGAAAACTGGAACTCGAACAGATGTCAGGACGCCAGCATCGTCTGTCCGTGAGAACTCATCTGATCAGTCACCAGTCATCAAAATGTCTGAGACAACCAGCATCAAGGAGCCAGATGAAGTTATCAAACAAACAAGGACAGGACAACCCGAACCAGTTAGTTCTCCTTACAGAACAAGATCTGGAAGACAAAGCAAAAGGCCAGATTTCCTGAAATATGAATGAAACTGAAGACTCTACCATAATCAGATAAACTGAAAGCATTGCGAAATATGGACATGATGATGATGGATAGTATAATGATCAGAGATAAAAAGAGGTGAATGAATGATTGGACCCTGTGCGAAAGAATGAGTGTTTGTTAAGTTAATGTTGTGATAAAGGTAGGAAACACATTTGTTTCGTATGGACTGAAAGATAGGAAAAATGATTGATTTTGTTTCCTTAAAGAAAGGGAGATGTGACGTGTGTTGACAGTAAACAGCGTGCGGATAACAGCACGGCATGATATTCATTTAAATAACTGATTGCTGTTCACTGTGATATGTATATATACTGTAGTCAGTTGAGAATCAGACAGCGACGAGTAAAGACGAAGAAGCATTGCCCTGTCTTCCGAGTTGGCTGTAGAAAGAACGAAACAGTGTGTGTTGTGTGTGTGTGTGTTGTGTGTGTGTGTGTTGTGTGTGTGTGTGTGTGTGTGTGTGTGTGTGTGTGTGTGTGTGTGTGTGTGTGTGTGTGCGCGCGTGTGTTTGTGTGTGTGTGTATGTGTGTGTGTGTGCGTGTGTTTGTGTGTTGGTGTGTGTGTGTGTGTATGTGTGTGTTTGTGTGTGTGTGCATGTGTGTGTGTGTATGTTTGTGTGTGTGTGCGTGTTGTGTGTGTGTGTGTGTGTGTGTGTGTGTGTGTGTGAGAGAGAGAGAGAGAGAGAGAGAGAGAGAGAGAGAGAGAGAGAGAGAGAGAGAGAGAGAGAAAGATCAGTCTTACAGTGTTGATGTTTGTCTTGTAAATGTGTAACGCGCAGTGAGTCTCAATGAGTTTGTGGAACACAGCTGTACAAGAATAACTGGCCATTATTGTGTGTGAACACATAGCTGTTTTACATTGATGACAAAACTACAAGAATGACTGGCTATCATTGTGTGTCAACACATAGCTGTTTTACATTGATGACAACACTACAAGAATGACTGGCCATTATTGTGTGTGAACACATAGCTGTTTTACATTGATGACAACACTACAAGAATGACTGGCCATTATTGTGTGTGAACACATAGCTGTTTTACATTGATGACAACACTACAAGAATGACTGGCTATCATTGTGTGTGAACACATAGCTGTTTTACATTGATGACAACACTACAAGAATGACTGGTTATCATTGTGTGTGAACACATAGCTGTTTTACATTGATGACAACACTACAAGAATGACTGGCTATCATTTGTGTGTGAACACATAGCTGTTTTACATTGATGACAACACTACAAGAATGACTGGCTATCATTGTGTGTGAACACATAGCTGTTTTACATTGATGACAACACTACAAGAATGACTGGTTATCATTGTGTGTGTACACATAGCTGTTTTACATTGATGACAACACTACAAGAATGACTGGCTATCATTGTGTGTCAACACATAGCTGTTTTACATTGATGACAACACTACAAGAATGACTGGCTATCATTGTGTGTGAACACATAGCTGTTTTACATTGATGACAACACTACAAGAATGACTGGCTATCATTGTGTGTCAACACATAGCTGTTTTACATTGATGACAACACTACAAGAATGACTGGCTATCATTGTGTGTCAACACATAGCTGTTTTACATTGATGACAACACTACAAGAATGACTGGCTATCATTGTGTGTCAACACATAGCTGTTTTACATTGACAACACTACAAGAATGACTGGTTATCATTGTGTGTGAACACATAGCTGTTTTACATTGATGACAACACTACAAGAATGACTGGCTATCATTGTGTGTGAACACATAGCTGTTTTACATTGACAACACTACAAGAATGACTGGTTATCATTGTGTGTCAACACATAGCTGTTTTACATTGATGACAACACTACAAGAATGACTGGTTTATCATTGTGTGTCAACACATAGCTGTTTTACATTGATGACAACACTACAAGAATGACTGGTTATCATTGTGTGTCAACACATAGCTGTTTTACATTGATGACAACACTACAAGAATGACTGGTTATCATTGTGTGTCAACACATAGCTGTTTTACATTGACAACACTACAAGAATGACTGGTTATCATTGTGTGTGAACACATAGCTGTTTTACATTGACAACACTACAAGAATGACTGGTTATCATTGTGTGTGAACACATAGCTGTTTTACATTGATGACAACACTACAAGAATGACTGGCTATCATTGTGTGTGAACACATAGCTGTTTTACATTGACAACACTACAAGAATGACTGGTTATCATTGTGTGTCAACACATAGCTGTTTTACATTGATGACAACACTACAAGAATGACTGGTTATCATTGTGTGTCAACACATAGCTGTTTTACATTGATGACAACACTACAAGAATGACTGGTTATCATTGTGTGTCAACACATAGCTGTTTTACATTGATGACAACACTACAAGAATGACTGGTTATCATTGTGTGTCAACACATAGCTGTTTTACATTGACAACACTACAAGAATGACTGGTTATCATTGTGTGTGAACACATAGCTGTTTTACATTGACAACACTACAAGAATGACTGGTTATCATTGTGTGTGAACACATAGCTGTTTTACATTGATGACAACACTACAAGAATGACTGGCTATCATTGTGTGTGGACACATAGCTGTTTTACATTGATGACAACACTACAAGAATGACTGGTTATCATTGTGTGTCAACACATAGCTGTTTTACATTGACAACACTACAAGAATGACTGGTTATCATTGTGTGTGGACACACAGCTGTTTTACATTGACAACACTACAAGAATGACTGGTTATCATTGTGTGTGAACACATAGCTGTTTTACATTGATGACAACACTACAAGAATGACTGGCTATCATTGTGGACACATAGCTGTTTTACAAGAATGACTGGCTATCATTGTGTGTGAACACATAGCTGTTTTACATTGATGACAACACTACAAGAATGACTAGCTATCATTGTGTGTGAACACATAGTGTTATTGTCTGTGTGACATAGAATTGTTTACTGATGTCTACGTGATTGTGGACATGTGATTATTGTTCTGTGTGACATAGAGCTGTGTTGTTCACTGATGTCAATACATTGTGCTTATAGCTGTGACATGTGTGATTATTGTTCTGTGTGAACATAGAGAGCTGTGTTGTTCACTGATGTCAATACATTGTGCTATATAGCTGTGACATGTGTGATTATTGTTCTGTGTGAACATAGAGAGCTGTGTTGTTCACTGATGTCAATACATTGTGCTATATAGCTGTGACATGTGTGATTATTGTTCTGTGTGAACATACAGCGTGTGTTGTTCACTGATGTCAATACATTGTGTTATAGCTGTTGACATGTGTGATTATTGTTCTGTGTGAACATACAGCTGTGTTGTTCACTGATGTCAATACATTGTGCTTATAGCTGTGACATGTGTGATTATTGTTCTGTGTGAACATACAGCTGTGTTGTTCACTGATGTCAATACATTGTGTATAGCTGTGACATGTGTGATTATTGTTGTGTGTGAACATAAGCTGTGTTGTTCACTGATGTCAATACATTGTGCTATAGCTGTGACATGTGTGATTATTGTTGTGTGTGAACATAGAGAGCTGTGTTGTTCACTGATGTCAATACACTGTGTTATAGCTGTGACGTGTGTGATTATTGTTCTGTGTGAACATACAGCTGTGTTGTTCACTGATGTCAATACATTGTGCTATAGCTTTGACATGTGTGATTATTGTTCTGTGTGAACATACGCTGTGTTGTTCACTGATGTCAATACATTGTGTTATATAGCTTTGACATGTGTGATTATTGTTCTGTGTGAACATACAGCTGTGTTGTTCACTGATGTCAATACATTGTGCTATAGCTGTGACATGTGTGATTATTGTTCTGTGTGAACATACAGCTGTGTTGTTCACTGATCTCAATACATTGTGCTATAGCTGTGACATGTGTGATGATTGTTCTGTGTGAATATACAGCTGTGTTGTTCACTGATGTCAATACATTGTGCTATAGCTGTGACATGTGTGATGATTGTTCTGTGTGAACATAGAGCTGTGTTGTTCACTGATGTCAATACGCGATGTTATAGTTGTGACATGTGTGATTATTGCTCTTTGTGAACATAGAGAGCTGTGTTGTTCAGTAATGTCAATACGCGATGTTATAGTTATGACATATGTGATTGTTGTTCTGTGTGAACATAGAGCTGAGCTCCTCAACTGTGTCAACACAAGCTGCTATAACATATATAAACTGTTTCAAAGACAAAGTGTAGCTGGGATCTTTCTCATGGGCAAACAATGGCAGTGGTGCTAGTAGTCACAGCCAGACACAGACAGCTGCAGACAGCAGTGCTGAACAAACAATTGGCTCTGGTGCCATGTTGCCAGAGCAGTTTGCATACTCACTGAATGACCTTGAACTAGTTTAAGACAGGGGAGGGGGGGTAGGGGGGGTACGTAAGGGGCGTTCCGCTTCCCGACTTGTGCACTGTGTTCCACACACACAGCCAACTGCTGGGGAGGGTGGTGGTTGTGGTGAAGAGGTAAAAACCTAAAGTCATTCGCTTTTACAGGGCGGTAATCCACGTTTCGTCTTGAGGTTCATCGTGTGTGTGTGTGTGGTGTGGGGGGGGGGGGGGGTTCACTGTATCTATTTTCATTTCTTATTGTCGCAATAATTTCTGTGTAAAATGATTCACCAGCGTGTGAATGACCCACAGTATAATAGATTTTCTGTACAAAATTAAGGGTGATATCGTCAGAAAAGGTTTGTTTACCTCAGGGTAACACCACCTGTGTCTTGTAATAGGGCTATGGCCTCGCACAGTCGGACATTGGCATCCAGGACACGTGCACCATGGGCTGATCTTTTAACAATTTCTCATTGAGGACAAGTGCACCAAGGGCTGATCTTCTAACACTGTCTCATTAAGGACAAGCGTACCAAGGGCTGATCTATAAACAATGTCTCATTAAGGACAATGCAACATGGGCTGATCTTTTAACAATGTCTCACTGAGGACAAGTGCACCATGGGCTGATCTTTTAACAATTTCTCATTGAGGACAAGTGCACCAAGGGCTGATCTTCTAACACTGTCTCATTAAGGACAAGCGTACCAAGGGCTGATCTTTTAACAATGTCTCATTAAGGACAATGCACCATGGGCTGATCTTTTAACAATGTCTCACTGAGGACAAGTGCACCAAGGGCTGATCTTTTAACAATTTCTCATTAAGGACAAGCGTACCAAGGGCTGATCTATAAACAATGTCTCATTAAGGACAATGCACCAAGGCCTGATCTTTTAACAATGTCTCATTGAGGACAAGTGCACCAAGGGCTGATCTTTTAACAATGTCTCACTGAGGACAAGTGCACCAAGGGCTGATCTTTTAACAATGTCTCACTGAGGACAAGTGCACCAAGGGCTGATCTTCTAACACTGTCTCATTAAGGACAAGCGTACCAAGGGCTGATCTATAAACAATGTCTCATTAAGGACAATGCACCATGGGCTGATCTTTTAACAATGTCTCACTGAGACAAGTGACCAAGGGCTGATCTTTTAACAATGTCTCACTGAGGACAGTGCACCAAGGGCTGATCTTTTAACAATGTCTCACTGAGGACAAGTGCACCATGGGCTGATCTTTTAACAATGTCTCACTGAGGACAAGTGCATCAAGGGCTGATCTTTTAACAATGTCTCACTGAGGACAAGTGCACCAAGGGCTGATCTTTTAACAATGTCTCACTTGAGGACAAGTGCATCAAGGGCTGATCTTTTAACAATGTCTCACTGAGGACAATGCACCATGGGCTGATCTTTTAACAATGTCTCACTGAGGACAAGTGCATCAAGGGCTGATCTTTTAACAATGTCTCACTGAGGACAATGCACCATGGGCTGATCTTTTAACAATGTCTCATTGAGTACAAGTGCATCAAGGGCTGATCTTTTAACAATGTCTCACTGAGGACAAGTGCACCAAGGGCTGATCTTTTAACAATGTCTCACTGAGGACAAGTGCACCAAGGGCTGATCTTTTAACAATGTCTCATTAAGGACAAGTGTTCCAAGGGTTGATCTTTTAACAATGTCTCACTGAGGACAAGTGCACCAAGGGCTGATCTTTTAACAATGTCTCACTGAGGACAAGTGCACCAAGGGCTGATCTTTTAACAATGTCTCACTGAGGACAAGTGCACCAAGGGCTGATCTTTTAAAAATGTCTCACTGAAGACAAGTGCACCAAGGGCTGATCTTTTAACAATGTCTCACTGAGGACAAGTGCATCAAGGGCTGATCTTTTAACAATGTCTCATTGAGGACAAGTGCATCAAGGGCTGATCTTTTAACAATGTCTCACTGAGGACAAGTGCACCAAGGGCTGATCTTTTAACAATGTCTCACTGAGGACAAGTGCACCAAGGGCTGATCTTTTAACATTGTCTCATTAAGGACAAGTGTTCCAAGGGCTGATCTTTTAACAATGTCTCACTGAGGACAAGTGCACCAAGGGCTGATCTTTTAACAATGTCTCACTGAGGACAAGTGCACCAAGGGCTGATCTTTTAACAATGTCTCACTGAGGACAAGTGCACCAAGGGCTGATCTTTTAACAATGTCTCACTGAGGACAAGTGCACCAAGGGCTGATCTTTTATGTCTCACTGAGGACAAGTGCACCAAGGGCTGATCTTTTATGTCTCACTGAGGACAAGTGCACCAAGGGCTGATCTTTTAACAATGTCTCACTGAGGACAAGTGCACCAAGGGCTGATCTTCTAACACTGTCTCATTAAGGACAAGTGTACCAAGGGCTGATCTTTTAACAATGTCTCATTGAGTACAAGTGCACCAAGGGCTGATCTTTTATGTCTCACTGAGGACAAGTGCACCAAGGGCTGAATGTTTAACCATGTCTCACTGAGGACAATGCACCAATGACATTTTAATAACGTCTACACACAGGGGGTCTCACTGGCAGCTGCCACAGACAAAGCCACACACGCCGCTCATGTGAAACTACTTTGGGAGCATGTAAAAACAACAACAACAACAACAACAACAACAACAAAAACCCCAAACAGCCTTCCCCTCAACGTCCACCCTCACCCCTCCATGAAAAAGGATGAAAAACAAATCAAAACAAAACTAAACAAAACAAATCAAACAAACACACAAAAAGAATTGGGAATAAACTGGTGAGAAGGAGGGTAAAAACAAGATGTGAGTGCGTGCGGTGTGTGTGTTGTGTGGTTGTGTGTGGTGGTGTGGTGTGTGTGTTTGTGATGTGTTGGTTGTGTGTGTGATGTGTGTGTGTGTGTGTGTGTGTGTGTGTGTGTGTGTGTGGATGTGTGTGTGTGTGCGTGTGTGTGTGTGTGGATGTGTGTGCGTGTGTGTGTGTGGATGTGTGTGTGTGTGTGTGTGGGGTGTGTGTGTGTGTGTGTGTGTGGATGTGTGTGGTTGTGTGTGTGGTGTGTGTGTGTGTGTGTGTGTGGATGTGTGTGTGTGTGTTGTGGATGTGTGTGTGTGTGGATGTGTGTGTGTGTGTGTGTGTGGATGTGTGTGGTGGTGGTGTGTGTGTGGATGTGTGGTGTGTGTGTGTGGATTTTGTGTGTGTGTGTGTGTGTGTGTGGATGTGTGTGTGTGTGGGGTGTGTGTTGTGCGTGTGGTGTGTGTGTGTGTGGGGATGTGTGTGCGTGTGTGTGTGTGGATGTGTGTGTGTGTGTGTGTGTGGATGTGTGTGTGTGTGTGTGTGTGTGTGTGTGTGTGTGTGTGTTGTGTATGTGTGTGCGTGTATATGTGTGTGCGCGAAAGGTATTGTTATACCATGTTATTAATGTGTCTGTTTTTGATGACAGTGTATGTGTGTGTGCGTGTGCACGCGCGCGCGCACGTGTGTGTGTATGTGTGTGTGTGTGTGTGTGTTTGTGTGTGTGTGTGTGTGTGTGTGTTTTGTGAATGTACATGTGTGCGGGCGAAATGTTATTGTCATACCATGTTAATAAAGTTTCTGTCCTTAATAACAACGACTGTGTATAGGTGTGGATGACAGGGATCGTCATACCATGTCGATAATGTTCCCGTTCTTGAGGACAGTGAATGCGTATGGTGTGGGTCGAAGACAATCGTCATACCATGCTAATAATGTTCCTTTTCTTGAAGGCACTGAATGTGTATTGGCATGGATGAAACGTATCATCATACCATGTTAATAATGTTCCTGTTCTTCGTGGCAGTAAATGTGTATGGGTGTGGGAGAAATGTATCGTCATGGTGTGCTGATAATGTTTCATGAGGACAGTGAATTTGTGATGAAGATTGGGATGCTGTCATCTGTAAAAACTGAACAGTGTGGAGTTCCAACAGGGATGTCTGAGGAAATTGGGATGGGAAGAATTAGTAACTGTGAGATGTCTGCGAACATCACATAGAAGATGTAATAATGACTGCACTTGGCGAGCGAAAAGAATATGACAAGAGCCATGGGACCCACCTGATATAGACAGACATAAATGATTTACCTGGAATGGACAGACATCAATGACTCACCTGACATGGACAGACATTTGAAGGACCACCGATAATGAAAGATGAAGTTAGAGCAGCACTGAAAAAGATAAAACCAGGAAAAGCCCCAGGACCAGACAAAATTACTACAGAGATTATTGAAGCCCTGGAGAAATTTGGTATTGAAAAAATAACAGTCCTCCTAAATGAAATTTACGACACTGGAAAAATCCCCAAATATATGTCAAAATCAATTTTCATTGCACTTCCAAAGAAAACAAGGGCTATAGAATGCGAACTCCATCGCACAATCAGCTTGATGAGTCATGTAACAAAAATCCTGTTAAGCATAATCATGATGAGGACAAGGAATAGAATCAAAACAGAAATAGCAGAAGAACAGTGTGGATTTGTGGAAGGGAAAGGAACTATTAATGCCATATACATCCTAAGAACTATCATAGAGAGGTCAACTGAGATGAATAAGGATTTATATATATGCTTTGTTGATTATACCAAGGCTTTCGATCGGATAAGGCATGAAGAATTGATCAACCAACTAGAAAGACTCAATATTGATGGAAAAGATCTACGAGTAATCACAGTTATGTATTAGGAACAAACAGCTGCAATGAGGATAGAAAACGATATAAGCTCTTTCCAAAACATCAAAAGAGGAGTCAGACAGGGTTGTGTTTTGTCATCAGATCTGTTTTCACTTTACAGCGAAAACATCATGAGAAACCTAGAGGAAGACCCTGGATTAAAGGTTGGAGGAAAAATGATAAACAACATTCGATACGCAGATGACACCGTGCTAACTGCAGAAAATGAAAGGGACCTACAAAACCTTGTGAATATACTAGAAATAGAAAGCGAAAGTAAAGAGTTGGAACTAAACAGCAGGAAGACTGAAGTCATGGTGATCAGTAAAAAACATGAAATGTCCTCATGGAAAATAACAGCAAACGGCACAACCTTGAGACAGGTTGATAAGTTTAAATACCTAGGAACGATCGTTTCACCAGACGGCAGATGCACAACAGAAATAGCCAGCAGAATCGGCCACGTCAAAACAGCATTCAAGACGATGACAAGCATTCTTACCAACAAATGCCTATCAATTAACAACAGGAAGAGAGTTCTTGAATGTTATATATAACCAATGCTGTTATACGGCTGTGAGGCGTGGACAGTCAACAAGCAAAGCCAGAACAAGATTGAGGCAGCCGAGATGTGGTTTCTAAGAAGAATGTTGAGAGTTCCATGGACAACAAAGAAAACAAACGAGACAGTCTTGATGGAGACAGACACAAGATCATTCATAAGGAAGATTAGGAAAAGACAGGCAACATTTGTAGGCCATTTCATGAGTGGGGAATTGGAGCACCTGGTCACGACGGGAAAGCTTGAGGGAAGAGAGCACCAGGTAGACCCATGGAGAAGATGCTAGTCGGACTTGCAGAGTGCCTGAGGACAGAGAAGGTGGAAGAGATGCTTGAGGCAACAAGAGATAGAGACAGACGGAAGTCCATGATCGCCAACGCCATGCGGCAAGGTGCCTGATGATGATGATGATGATGATGTTGATGATGAGGGGATGGAGGTTGGTGTGTGTAGGGGATGGAGGTTGGTGTGTGTGTAGGGGATGGAGGTTGGTGTGTGTGTAGGGGATGGAGGTTGGTGTGTGTAGGGGATGGAGGTTGGTGTGTGTGTAGGGGATGGAGGTTGGTGTGTGTAATGGATGTAGGTTGGTGTGTGTAAGGGATGGAGGTTGGTGTGTGTAAGGGATGGAGGTTGGTGTGTGTGTAAGGGATGGAGGTTGGTGTGTGTGTAAGGGATGTAGGTTGGTGTGTGTGTGTAAGGGATGGAGGTTGGTGTGTGTGTGTAAGGGATGGAGGTTGGTGTGAGTGTAAGGGATGGAGGTTGGTGTGTGTGTAAGGGATGGAGGTTGGTGTGTGTGTAAGGGATGGAGGTTGATGGTGTGTGTAGGGGATGGAGTTTGGTGTGTGTGTGTAGGGGATGGAGGTTGGTGGTGTGTGTAAGGGATGGAGGTTGGTGTGTGTGTAAGGGATGGAGGTTGGAGTGTGTGTGTAGGGATGGAGGTTGGTGTGAGTGTAAGGGATGGAGGTTGGTGTGTGTGTAAGGGATGGAGGTTGGTGTGTGTGTAAGGGATGGAGGTTGATGGTGTGTGTAGGGGATGGAGGTTGGTGTGTGTGTAAGGGATGTAGGTTGGTGTGTGTAAGGGATGTAGGTTGGTGTGTGTAAGGGATGGAGGTTGGTGTGTGTAAGGGATGTAGGTTGGTGTGTGTGTAAGGGATGGAGGTTGGTGTGTGTGTAAGGGATGGAGGTTGGTGTGTGTAAGGGATGTAGGTTGGTGTGTGTAAGGGATGTAGGTTTGGGGTGTGTGTAAGGATGGAGGTTGGTGTGTGTAAGGGATGGAGGTTGGTGTGTGTAAGGGATGGAGGTTGGTGTGTGTAAGGGATGGAGGTTGGTGTGTGTAAGGGATGGAGGTTGGTGTGTGTAAGGGATGGAGGTTGGTGTGTGTAAGGGATGGAGGTTGGTGTGTGTGTAAGGGATGGAGGTTGGTGTGTGTGTGTAAGGGATGGAGGTTGGTGTGTGTAGGGGATGGAGGTTGGTGTGTGTGGTAGGGGATGGAGGTTGGTGTGTGTAGGGAATGTAGGTTGGTTGGTGTGTGTAAGGGATGGAGGTTGGTGTGTGTGTAAGGGATGTGGGTTGTGTGTGTGTAGGGGATGGAGGTTGGTGTGTGTAGGGGATGGAGGTTGGTGTGTGTAGGGATGAGGTTGGTGTGTGTGTAGGGATGGAGGTTGGTGTGTGTGTAAGGGATGGAGGTTGGTGTGTGTAGGGATGGAGGTTGGTGTGTGTGTAGGGATGGAGGTTGGTGTGTGTAGGGATGTAGGTTGGTGTGTGTGTAGGAGGGTGGTGTGTAGGGTTGGGTTGGTGTGTGTGAAGGGTGGTTGGTGGTGGTGGTGTGTGTAAGGGATGAGGTTGGTTGTGTGTGTAGGGATGGAGGTTGGTGTGTGTGTAGGGGATGTGAGGTTGGTGTGTGTGTGTAAGGGATGGAGGTTGGTGTGTGTGTAGGGATGTAGTTGGTGTGTGTAGGGATGAGTTGTGTTGGTGTGATGGAGGTTGGTGTGTGTGTAGGGGATGAGGTTGGTTGGTGTGTGTAGGGTGTAGGTGGTGTTGTGTAGGGATGGTAGGTTGGTGTGTTGTAGGGATGAGGTTGGTGTGTGTGTAGGGATGTAGGTTGGTGTGTGTGTGGGGTGGATGAGGTTGGTGTGTGTGTGTAGGGATGGAGGTTGGTGTGTGTGTAGGGATGTAGGTTGGTGTGTGGTGTAGGGGTGGGGTTGGTGGTGTGTGTAGGGTGAGGGTTGGTGTGTGTGTGGGGGATGGAGGTTGGTGTGTGTGTAGGGATGAGGTTGGGTGTGTGTGTTTAGGGATGGAGGTTGGGTGTGTGTAGGGGAGGGGGTGTGGGTAGGGAGGAGGTTGGTGTGTGTGTAGGGTGAGTTTGGTGTGTGTTGGGGATGAGGTTGGTGGTGTTGGGGTTGGTGTTGTGTTGGGGATGGGTTGGTGTTGTGGGATGTGGTTGTGTTGTGTAGGGTGGGTTGTGTGTGTGTAGGATGGGTTGGTGGGTTGGGGTGGGTGGTTTGGGTGAGGTTGGTGGGAGTGGGTGGTGGTTGGTGGTGTTGGGATGGTTGGTGTTTGGTGGGAGTGAGGTGTGTGTAGGATGAGTTGGTGTGTTGTTGGATGAGTTGGTTGAGGGGTGGGTGTGGTGGGGTGGGTTGGTGTGTGTTAGGGGATGGAGGTTGGTTGTGTGTAGGTGAGGTTGGTGTGTGTGGAGGAGGTTGGTTGTGTGTAGGGGTGGGGTTGGTGTGTGTAGGTGGAGGTGGTGTGTGTGGTGAGGTTGTGGTTGGATGGTGGGGTTTTGGGGGGTGGATGGTGGTGGTGTGGTGTGGGGGTGAGTTGTTTTGTGGGGTTGGTGGGTGTGTGGGATGTGGTGTGGGGTAGGGATGAGTTGGTTGTGTGTAGGGGTTGGGGTGGTGTGTTGGTTGGGTGGGTTGGTGTTGTAGGGTGTGGTGTGTGTTGTAGGTGTTGGGTGGTATGGGTTGGGGTGTGGTGTTGGGTGGGTGGTTGTGTGGGGTGATGGTTGTGGGGTGGTTGGTGTTGGGTGGTGTGGTGTGGTGTGGGTGGGTAGGGTGGTGGTTGTGGGTGTGGTTGTGTGGAGGGTGTGTGTAGGATGGAGGTGTGTGGTAGGGTGGGTGTGTGTGTGGGGTAGGGGTTGTGTGTGTGGGTGTGGTGGTGTGTTGGGATGGGGTTGGTGTGGTTGGTGGTGGTGGGGGTGTGTGTGGTAATGAGGTGGGTGTGTGGGGGGTTGGTGGTGTGTGGTGAGGGATGGGTGTGTGTGTGGTGAGGTGGTGTGTGTAGGGTGGTTTGTAGTGAGGTGGTGTTGGTGGAGGGTTGTTGTTGGTGAGTGTGTGTGGGGTGTTGGTGTGAGTGTAGGTTGTGTGTGTAGGGATGGGTTGGTGTGTGTGTAAGGGATGGAGGTTGGTGGTAGGGATGGAGGTTGGTGGTGTGTAGGGATGGAGGTTGGTGTGTGTGTTAGGGATGTGTGGTTGGTGTTGTGTGTAGGGAGGATTGGTGGTGTGGGTGTTGGTTGTGTGTAGGGGATGTAGGTTGGTGTGTGTTAGGGATGAGGTTGGTGTGTGTGTAAGGGATGTAGGTTGGTGTGTGTTAGGGGATGAGGTTGGTGTTTTGTGTAGGGATGAGGTTGGTGTGTGTGTATGGGATGAGGTTGGTGTGTGTGTAGGGGAGTGGTGTGGAGGTTGGTGTGTGTGTAGGGGATGGAGGTTGGTGTGTGTAGAGGGATGTAGGTTGGTGTGTGTGTGTAGGGGATGGAGGTTGGTGTGTGTGTGTAGGGATGGAGGTTGGTGTGTGTTAGGGGATGGAGGTTGGTGTGTGTGTAGGATGGAGGTGGTGTGGGTAGTGGTGAGGTTGGTTGTGTAGGGGATGGAGGTTGGTGGTGTGTAGTAGGGATGATGTAGGTTGGTGTGTGTGTTAGGGGATGGAGGTTGGTGTGTGTGTGGTAAGGGAGTGGAGGTAGGTTGTTGTGTGTAGGGGAGGTAGGTTGGTGTTGTTGTGTGTAGGGATGAGGTTGGGTGTGTGTTAGGGGATGTAGGTTGGTGTGTGTGTAGGGGATGGAGGTTGTGTGTGTGTAGGTGGTAGGTTGGTGGTGTAGGGATGGAGTTGGTGTGTGTGTAAGGGATGAGGTTGGTGTGTGTGTAGGGGATGTAGGTTGGTGTGTGTGTTGTAGGGGATGAGGTTGTGTGTGTGTAGGGATGGAGGTTGGTGTGTGTGTAAGGGATGGAGGTTGGTGTGTGTAGGGGATGGGTTGGTGTTGTGTAGGGATGGAGGTTGGTGTGTGTGGAGGTGGTGGTGTAGGGATGGAGTTGGTGTTGGAGGAGGTTGTGTGTGTGTAAGGGATGGAGGTTGGTGTGTGTAGGGATGGAGGTTTGGTGTGTGTGGAGGGGATGGAGGTTGGTGGTGTGTGTAAGGGATGGAGGTTGGTTGTGTGTAGAGGATGAGTTGGTAGTGTGTTAGGGATGGATTGGTGTGTGAGGGATGGAGGTTGTGTGTAGTTAAGGGATGGAGGTTGGTGTGTGTAGGGGATGGTGGTTGGTGTGTGTGAGGGGATGGAGGGTTTGGTGTGTGTGTAGGGATGTAGTTGGTTGTGTAGGATGGATTGGTTGTGTGTAGGGGATGGAGGTTGGTGTGTGTGTAGGGGATGGAGGTTGGTGTGTGTGTAAGGGATGGATGTTTGTGTGTGTGTAAGGGATGGATGTTTGTGTGTGTGTAGGGGATGGAGGTTGGTGTGTGTTTTAGGGGATGGATGTTTGTGTGTGTGTAGGGGATGGAGGTTGGTGTACAGAGGATCAGGGTGGACAGAAGCAGAGGGAAATGCTGTGAAAATAATGTTCTGACGATCGATCACTCTGCATGATCCCTTGAGAAAACACCGACTTGTGTGTGTGTGTGTGTGTGTGTGTGTGTGTGTGTGTGTTGT
>CM060315.1:1925000-1932500 GCA_030674185.1 Monoplex corrugatus | reverse complement strand
GACCCTCACAAATAGACAGAAACACACACACATACACGCAAACACATAGACATACACACACAAACAGTCCCCCTCACTTACACACACATACACACACCCACATTCTCTCTCTCTCTCTCACAGAACACACACAGACACACACAATTTCACACAGACTCAAACACACACACACTTACACACCACACCACACACACAAACACACACACAGACAACCCCCTCACGCACACACATGTGCACACACATACGCACACACACACACATACAAGTTCACATGCACACACACGCACTGCGTCTGATAGTAGTTATCTACAGATGTACCACAATCAGTCGCCGTTCTTTTTCTGTGTCCGGTCCACACATCTGGAACGATCTTCCCGTCCATTGGACAATCACAGGTCTGTGTTCCTTCAAGTCTAGCTGAATGACAAACCTTTTTGTCCTGCAGTGATTCCCCCCCCCCCCCTACATGTTGACTGTTTTGCCCCACTGCCCTCCTGTCCTGCCCCTGTAAATGTTGACTGTTTTGCCCCACTGCCCTTCTGTCCTGCCCCTCTACATGTTGACTGTTTTGTCCCACTGCCCTCCTGTCCTGCCCCTGTAAATGTTGACTGTTTTGCCCCACTGCCCTTCTGTCCTGCCCCTCTACATGTTGACTGTTTTGTCCCACTGTCCTCCTGTCCTCTCCCTCCAGTTTGTGTGTGCTTTGTGCCCTGGAGGTTTGGTCGTTGGTGGTGATTGCTTTGGTGAATGATGAGAGTTAGCGCTTTGGTTTGATTGTTGTGTCAAACTTTGGCGTCTGATATGTGTCATTATTATGAATGTTATCATCGTCATGGACTACCAGCTTCTTCTCATCTGTGTCTGCAACGCACACAAAACATAGATGCTCGTCTTGTCCTGAAAAAGAAAAAAATTTTAATCATATCAGTCCTCTCCTTCGCTCTCTTCACTGGTTGCCTGTCTTAAAAAGAATTGAATATAAGCTGGATAGCTTGTGTTACAAATCTACTCACCAGTCTGTTCTATCATATCTTTGCTACAACATCAACATTTATACGCCAACTCGCATCTTGCGTTCATCTTCAGACACTCTTTCCCTTTAGGTCTCTAGATGTAACCATCAAGTGTTGGCCAGTGTTCTTTTGTTGTCTCAGGACCATCAGCCTGGAATAGACTTCCGCTCTGCCTTCGCCTAACACCTACCATTTCTGCTTTTAAATCCGATTTGAAAACACACCACTTTTCCCAACAATGAATTCTACAACTATTTCTTTCCCTCAGTCTGTGTATCAAATATTATAAGGTGCCTGGTGCGTGAGTGCGCTTTGATTTGAATTGTCAAGATTTGGCGCCGTATAAATACTGTCATCATCATCATCATCATCATCATCATCATCATCATCATCATCATCATCATCATCATCATTAATACTATTAAACATAGTATTATCACCATTATTGTTGTCGTTATTATTATTATTAATTATTGTTGTTATGATTATAATTATTTTTATGATGATGATCATGATGATTATTGTATGATAATAATAACAATAATAATAATAATAATAATAATATATTATTAATAATATAATAATAATAATAATGATAATAATAATAATAATAATAATTATCATCATTATTATCTACACAATAACACGCTTTGTTTCCGTTTCTCTCTCTCTCCCTGTCTGTTTCTCTCCCATCCCTCTGTCTTTCCCTCTGTCTTTCTGTCTATCCCTTCTTCTGTCTATCTGTCTCTTTCTGTCTATCCTTCTCTCTGTCTTTCTGTCTATCCCTCTGTCTTTCCCTTTGTCTTTCTGTCTATCCCTCCTTCTGTCTATCTGTCTGTCTGTCTGTCTTTCTGTCTATCCCTCCTTCTGTCTTTCTGTCTGTCTTTCTGTCTTTCTGTCTATCCCTTCTTCTGTCTTTCTGTCTGTCTTTCTGTCTATCCCTCCTTCTGTCTTTCTGTCTGTCTTTCTGTCTTTCTGTCTATCCCTCCTTCTGTCTATCTGTCTGTCTTTCTGTCTTTCTGTCTATCCCCCCCTTTGTCTTTCTGTCTATCCCTCCCTCTGTCTTTCTGTCTATCCCCCCCCTTTTGTCTTTCTGTCTATCCCTCCCTCTGTCTTTCTGTCTGTCCCTCTGTCTTTCTGTTTATCCCTCCTTCTGTCTATCTGTCTGTCTCTCTGTCTTTCTGTCTATCCCTTCTTCTGTCTATCTCTCTGTCTTTCTGTCTATCTGTCTATCTCTCTGTCTTTCTGTTTATCCCTCCTTCTGTCTATCTGTCTGTCTCTCTGTCTTTCTGTTTATCCCTCCTTCTGTCTATCTGTCTGTCTCTCTGTCCTTCTGTCAATCACTCCTTCTATCTGTCTGTCTATCCCTCCTTCTGTCTATCCCTCCTTCTGTCTATCTGTCTGTCTCTCTGTCTTTCTGTCTATCCCTCCTTCTGTCTGTCTATCTCTCTGTCTTTATAATAATAATAATAATTACAATATTTATATAGCGCAAAATCTTGATAAAATCAAATCTAAGCGCTGAAGCAGACACACACGCAGGCACGCACGCTCGCACACACACGCACGCACACATACAGACATACACACACACACACACACACACACACACACACACACACACACACACACACCCACACACACGCATGGCTATAAATGGGGAGAAAGAATAAAAGCAATAAAAGCAAGAATAAAAGCAATGGAAAATTATAGAGAGCATAGCATACAATTATATATTATAACCATGTGATTCCCTCCGAGCGGAGACAGGCTGCAGAGGGGAGGGTTGAGTGAGGTTAGAATTTTATGCAGGAGAGAAAAGGTGAGTTTTGAGAGCGGACTTGAAGGAGACAAAAGTAGGTTGCTGACGGACTGAGAGAGGAAGTTTGTTCCAGGAGAGTGGACCAGAAACAGAGAAGGCTCGTGGACCATAGGTATTGAGCTTAGTGCGTGGAAAGCGAAGAGTCAGAGGATCAGAGGCAGAGCGGAGGGTACGTGAGGGAACATAGATCTCAAGTAGGCTTGACAGGTAATCGGGGGCTGCGTTATTGAGGCTTTTGTAGCACATGGTGTCTAGTTTGTACTGTATGCGCTTTGATACAGGGAGCCAGTGAAGTTGTGCCAGGAGAGGAGATATGTGGTCAGCTTTTTTCTTTTTGAGTACAAGGCGTGCAGCATTGTTTTGAATGCGCTGTAGGATGTGAATGGTGGAGGCAGGAAGACCAGACAGGAGTGAATTGCAATAGTCAATGCGAGACATTATGAAGGAGAGAACGAGTTTTGCAGTTGTTTCGACAGAGAGATACTTCCTGATCAGCTTTATACGATGGAGGTGATAGTAGCAGGATCTGGCAGTTTGAGAAACAAAGTTGTTCATGGAGAGGGTAGAGTCAATGCAGACACCAAGGTTTTTAGCTGAATCAGAAATTGGGACTGATGTGTTACATAATGGGAGAGAAAGAGGAGGCAGCTGAGAAAGTTTCTGACGGGTGCCAATGAGGATAGCTTCTGTTTTGTCGTCATTAAGCTGAAGTCTATCCCTCCTTCTGTCTGTCTATCTCTCTGTCTTTCTGTTTATCCCTCCTTCTGTCTATCTGTCTGTCTCTCTGTCTTTCTGTCTATCCCTCCTTCTATCTGTCTATCTCTCTGTCTTTCTGTTTATCCCTCCTTCTGTCTATCTGTCTATCCCTCCCTCTGTCTTTCTCTCTATCCCTCCCTCTGTCTTTCTCTCTATCCCTTGTTCTGTCTTTCTCTCTATCCCTTGTTCTGTCTTTCTCTCTATCCCTTGTTCTGTCTTTCTCTCTATCCCTTGTTCTGTCTTTCTCTCTATCCCTTGTTCTGTCTT
Source organism: Monoplex corrugatus (assembly GCA_030674185.1). Classification (NCBI taxonomy): domain Eukaryota; kingdom Metazoa; phylum Mollusca; class Gastropoda; order Littorinimorpha; family Ranellidae; genus Monoplex; species Monoplex corrugatus. The sequence goes on along the minus strand of CM060315.1, from coordinate 1,928,642 downwards.
TCTCTCTATCCCTTGTTCTGTCTTTTTCTCTATCCCTCCCTCTGTCTTTCTCTCTATCCCTCCCTCTGTCTTTCTCTCTATCCCTCCCTCTGTCTTTCTCTCTATCCCTTGTTCTGTCTTTCTCTCTATCCCTCCCTCTGTCTTTCTCTCTATCCCTTGTTCTGTCTTTCTCTCTATCCCTTCCTGTGTCTTTCTCTCTATCCCTCCCTCTGTCTTTCTCTCTATCCCTCCCTGTGTCTTTCTCTCTATCCCTCCCTCTGTCTTTCTCTCTATCCCCCCCTGTGTCTTTCTCTCTATCCCTCCCTGTGTCTTTCTCTCTATCCCTCCCTCTGTCTTTATCTCTACCCCCCCTCCCCTGTGTCTTTCTCTCTATCCCTCCCTCTGTCTTTCTCTCTATCCCTTGTTCTGTCTTTCTCTCTATCCCTCCCTGTGTCTTTCTCTCTATCCCTCCCTCTGTCTTTATCTCTATCCCCCCCTCTGTCTTTCTCTCTATCCCTCCCTCTGTCTTTCTCTCTATCTCTTGTTCTGTCTTTCTCTCTATCCCTCCCAGTGTCTTTATCTCTATCCCCCCCTCTGTCTTTCTCTCTATCCATCCCTCTGTCTTTCTCTCTATCCCTTGTTCTGTCTTTCTCTCTATCCCTCCCTGTGTCTTTATCTCTATCCCTCCCTGTGTCTTTCTCTCTATCCCTCCCTGTGTCTTTCTCTCTATCCCTCCCTCTATCTTTCTCTCTATCCCTCCCTCTGTCTTTCTCTCTATCCCTCCCTCTGTCTTTCTCTCTATCCCTTGTTCTGTCTTTCTCTCTATCCCTTGTTCTGTCTTTCTCTCTATCCCTTGTTCTGTCTTTCTCTCTATCCCTCCCTGTGTCTTTATCTCTATCCCCCCTCTGTCTTTCTCTCTATCCCTCCCTGTGTCTTTCTCTCGATCCCTCCCTGTGTCTTTCTCTCTATCCCTCCCTCTATCTTTCTCTCTATCCCTCCTTCTGTCTTTCTCTCTATCCCTCCCTCTGTCTTTCTCTCTATCCCTCCCTGTGTCTTTCTGTCTATCCCTCCCTGTGTCTTTATCTCTATCCTTCCCTGTGTCTTTCTGTCTATCCCTCCCTCTGTCTTTATCTCTATCCCTCCCTGTGTCTTTCTCTCTATCCCTCCCTCTGTCTTTCTGTCTATCCCTCCCTCTGTCTTTATCTCTATCCCTCCCTGTGTCTTTCTCTCTATCCCTCCCTGTGTCTTTCTCTCTATCCCTCCCTCTATCTTTCTCTCTATCCCTCCCTCTGTCTTTCTCTCTATCCCTCTCTGTGTCTTTCTGTCTATCCCTCCCTGTGTCTTTATCTCTATCCTTCCCTGTGTCTTTCTGTCTATCCCTCCCTGTGTCTTTCTGTCTATCCTTCCCTCTGTCTTTCTCTCTATCCCTCCCTCTGTCTTTCTCTCTATCCCTCCCTGTGTCTGTCTATCCCTCCCTGTGTCTTTTCTGTCGATCCCTCCCTCTGTCTTTCTGTCTATCCCTCCCTGTGTCTTTCTCTCTATCCCTCCCTTTGTCTGTCTATCCCTCCCTGTGTCTTTCTGTCTATCCCTCCCTGTGTCTTTCTGTCTATCCCTCCTTGTATCTTTCTGTCTATCCCTCCCTCTGAGTGATATTTGAACGATATATATATATATGTGTGTGTGTATGTGTGTGTGTGTGTGTGTATGTGTGTGTGTGTGTGTGTGTGACAGGTATTTTTACGGGTCCATGGTCAACGTGTGTGAATGTCTACCTGGCTATGTGGGGCCTAAGTGTGAACACCTGGAAGACAACATGCTGACAGGTAACATGTCTGTCTGTCTGTCTGTCTGTTTGTCTCTGTGTCAGTCTGTCTGTCTGTCTCTGTGTCATTCTGTCTGTCTGTCTGTCTCTGTGTCATTCTGTCTGAATGTCTGCCTGCCTGCCTGCCTGTTTGTGTGTCTGCCTGCCTGCCTGTCTGTCAGTCTGTCTGTCTGTCAGTCTGTCTGTCAGTCTGTCTGTCTGTCTGTCTGTCAGTCTGTGTGTCTGTCAGTCTGTCTATCTGTCAGTCTGTCTGTCTGTCTGTCTGTCAGTCTGTCTGTCTGTCTGTCTGTCTGTCTGTCTGTCTGTCAGTCTGTCTGTCTGTCTGTCAGTCTGTCTGTCTGTCTGTCAGTCTCTCTGTCTGTCTGTCTGTCTGTCTGTCAGTCAGTCTGTCTGTCTGTCTGTCAGTCTGTCTGTCAGTCTGTCTGTCTGTCACTCTGTCTGTCTGTCTGTCTCTGTGTCATTCTGTCTGTATGTCTGCCTGCCTGTCTGTGTGTCTGCCTGCCTGCCTGTCTGTCAGTCTGTCTGTCTGTCAGTCTGTCTGTCTGTCTGTCTGTCTGTCTCTCTCTGTCTGTCTCCCTATCTGTCTGTCTGTCTGTCTGTTTGTTTCCCTATCCCCTTATCTCTTCCTACCCTCTCTCACTTTGCCTCGTGTAGTTGTCAGTTGGTCTGTCAGTCTGATGGTGCCATGTGTAGTTGTCAGTAGGTCTGTCTGTCTGATGGTGCCATGTGTAGTTGTCAGTTGGTCTGTCAGTCTGATGGTGCCATGTGTAGTTGTCAGTTGGTGTGTCTGTCTGATGGTGCCATGTGTAGTTGTCAGTAGGTCTGTCAGTCTGATGGTGCCATGTGTAGTTGTCAGTTGGTCTGTCAGTCTGATGGTGCCATGTGTAGTTGTCAGTAGGTCTGTCTGTCTGATGGTGCCATGTGTAGTTGTCAGTTGGTCTGTCAGTCTGATGGTGCCATGTGTAGTTGTCAGTAGGTCTGTCTGTCTGATGGTGCCATGTGTAGTTGTCAGTTGGTGTGTCAGTCTGATGGTGCCATGTGTAGTTGTCAGTTGGTGTGTCTGTCTGATGGTGCCATGTGTAGTTGTCAGTTGGTGTGTCTGTCTGATGGTGCCATGTGTAGTTGTCAGTTGGTGTGTCAGTCTGATGGTGCCATGTGTAGTTGTCAGTTGGTCTGTCTGTCTGATGGTGCCATGTGTAGTTGTCAGTTGGTGTGTCAGTCTGATGGTGCCATGTGTAGTTGTCAGTTGGTCTGTCAGTCTGATGGTGCCATGTGTAGTTGTCAGTTGGTGTGTCAGTCTGATGGTGCCATGTGTAGTTGTCAGTTGGTGTGTCAGTCTGATGATGCCATGTGTAGTTGTCAGTTGGTGTGTCAGTCTGATGGTGCCATGTGTAGTTGTCAGTTGGTGTGTCAGTCTGATGGTGCCATGTGTAGTTGTCAGTTGGTCTGTCAGTCTGATGGTGCCATGTGTAGTTGTCAGTTGGTCTGTGAGTCTGATGGTGCCATGTGTAGTTGTCAGTTGGTGTGTCAGTCTGATGGTGCCATGTGTAGTTGTCAGTTGGTGTGTCAGTCTGATGGTGCCATGTGTAGTTGTCAGTTGGTCTGTCAGTCTGATGGTGCCATGTGTAGTTGTCAGTTGGTGTGTCAGTCTGATGGTGCCATGTGTAGTTGTCAGTTGGTGTGTCAGTCTGATGATGCCATGTGTAGTTGTCAGTTGGTGTGTCAGTCTGATGGTGCCATGTGTAGTTGTCAGTTGGTGTGTCAGTCTGATGGTGCCATGTGTAGTTGTCAGTTGGTCTGTCTGTCTGATGGTGCCATGTGTAGTTGTCAGTTGGTCTGTG
>CM060315.1:1910000-1920000 GCA_030674185.1 Monoplex corrugatus | reverse complement strand
AAGTCATGGTGATCAGCAAAAAACATGAAATCCCCTAATGCAAAATAACAGCAAACGGCACAACCTTGAGACAGGTTGATAAGTTTACATGCCTGGGAACGACCATTTCACCAGACAGCAGATGCGCATCAGAGGTGGCCAGCTGAATCGGCCAAGCCAAAACAGCATTCAAGAAGAAGAAAAGCAATCTTACCAACAAATGCCTCTCAAATAACACCAGGAAGAGAGTTCTTGAATGTTATATAGAACCAATACTGTTGTACGGTTGCGAGGCGTAGACAGTCAACAAACAAAGATTGAGGCAGCCGAGATGTGGTTTCTAAGAAGAATGTTGAGAGTTCCATGGACAGCAAAGAAAACAAACGAGACAGTCTTGATGGAGGCAGACACAAGTAGATCATTCATAAGGAAGATTAGGAAAAGACAGGCAACATTTAGAGGCCATTTTATGAGGAAAGGAGAATTAGAGCACCTGGTCACAACGGGAAAGCTGGAGGGAAAGAGAGCACCGGGTAGACCCAGGGAGAAGATACTAGACGGACTTGCAGAGTGGTTGGGGACAAGGAGGGTGGAAAAGATGCTTGAGGCAACAAGAGATAGAGACAGATGGAAGTCCATAATCGTCAACGCTGTGCGGCTAGGCACCTGATGATGATGATGATGATGATGCTCAAAGTGTTTGAATGAAGTGTATGGCTGGTTTGTCACTTCTGTACTCAGTGTTTGAATGAAATGTATGGCTGGTTTGATACTTCTGTGCTTAAAGTGTTTGAATGAAGCGTATGGCTGGTTTGTCACTTCTGTGCTCAAAGTGTTTGAATGAAGTGTATGGCTGGTTTGATACTTCTGTGCTCAGTGTTTGAATAAAGTGTGTGGCTGGTTTGATACTTCTGTACTCAGTGTTTGAATGAAGTGTGTGGCTGGTTTGACACTTCTGTGCTCAGTGTTTGAATGAAATGTGTGGCTAGTTTGACACTTCAGTGCTCAAAGTGTTTGAATGAAGTGTGTGGCTGGTTTGACACTTCTGTGCTTAAAGTGTTTGAATGAAGTGTGTGGCTGATTTGACACTTCTGTGCTCAAAGTGTTTGAATGAAGTGTGTGGCTAGTTTGACACTTCAGTGCTCAGTGTTTGAATGAAGTGTATGGCTGGTTTGACACTTCAGTGCTCAGTGTTTGAATGAAGTGTGTGGCTGGTTTGACATTTCAGTGCTCAATGTTTGAATGAAGTGTGTGGCTGGTTTGACACTTCAGTGCTCAAAGTGTTTGAATGAAGTGTGTGGCTGGTTTGACACTTCAATGCTCAGTGTTTGAATGAAGTGTGTGGTTGGTTTGACACTTCTGTGCTCAAAGTGTTTGAATGAAGTGTGTGGCTAGTTTGACACTTCAGTGCTCAGTGTTTGAATGAAGTGTATGGCTGGTTTGACACTTCAGTGCTCAGTGTTTGAATGAAGTGTGTGGCTGGTTTGACACTTCTGTGCTCAAAGTGTTTGAATGAAGAGTGTGGCTGGTTAGACACTTCTGTGCTTAAAGTGTTTGAATGAAGTGTGTGGCTGGTTAGACACTTCTGTGCTTATAGTGTTTGAATGAAGTGTATGGCTGGTTTGACACTTCTATGCTCAAAGTGTTTGAATGAAGTGTATGGCTGGTTTGACACTTCTGTGCTAGGTGTTTGAATGAAGTGATTGGCTGGTTTGACACTTCTGAGCTTAAAGTGTTTGAATGAAGTGTGTGGCTGGTTAGACACTTCTGTGCTTAAAGTGTTTGAATGAAGTGTATGGCTGGTTTGACACTTCTATGCTCAAAGTGTTTGAATGAAGTGCATGGCTGGTTTGACACTTCAGTGCTCAAAGTGTTTGCATGAAGTGTGTGGCTGGTTTGACACTTCTGTGCTTAAAGTGTTTGAATGAAGTGTGTCGCTCGTTTGACACTTCTGTGCCCAGTGTTTGAATGAAGTGAATGGCTGGTTTGACACTTCAGTGCTCAGAGTGTTTGAATGAAGTGTGTGGCTGATTTGACACTTCTGTGCTCAAAGTGTTTGAATGAAGTGTGTGGCTGGTCTGACACTTCTGTGCTCAGTGTTTGAATGAAGTGTGTGGCTGGTTTGACACTTCAGTGTTCAAAGTGTTTGAATGAAGTGTGTGGCTGGTTTGACACTTCAATGCTCAGTTTTTGAATGAAGTGTGTGGCTGGTTTGACACTTCTGTGCTCAGTGTTTGAATGAAGTGTATGGCTGGTTTGACACTTCAGTGCTCAGTGTTTGAATGAAGTGTGTGGCTGGTTTGACACTTCTGTGCTAAGTGTTTGAATGAAGTGTATGGCTGGTTTGACACTTCAGTGCTCAGTTTTTGAATGAAGTGTGTGGCTGGTTTGACACTTCTGTGCTCAGTGTTTGAATGAAGTGTATGGCTGGTTTGACACTTCAGTGCTCAGTGTTTGAATGAAGTGTATGGCTGGTTTGACACTTCAGTGCTCAGTGTTTGAATGGAGTTTGTGGCTGGTTTTGACACTTCAGTGCTCAGTGTTTGAATGAAGTGTGTGGTGGTTTGACACTTCAGTGCTCAGTGTTTGAATGAAATGTGTGGCTGGTTTGACACTTCAGTGCTGAGTGTTTGAATGAAGTGTGTGGCTGGTTTGACACTTCAGTGCTCAGTGTTTGAATGAAGTGTGTGGCTGGTTTGACACTTCAGTGCTCAGTGTTTGAATGAAGTGTTGGCTGGTTGACCCTTCAGTGCTCAGTGTTTGAATGGAGTTTGTGATGGTTGACCTTCAGTGCTCGTGTTTGAATGAAGTGGGCTGGTTTGACCCTTCAGTTCTCAGTGTTTGAATGGAGTGACTGGCTGGTTTGACACTTCAGTGCTCAGTGTTTGAATGGAGTTTGTGGCTGGTTTGACCACTTCAGTGCTCAGTGTTTGAATGGAGTTTGTGGCTGGTTTGACACTTCAGTTCTCAGTGTTTGAATGAGTGTTGGCTGGTTTGACACTTCAGTGCTCAGTGTTTGAATGAAGTGTATGGCTGGTTTGACACTTCAGTCTCAGTGTTTGAATGAAGTGTATGGCTGGTTTGACACTTCAGTGCTCAGTGTTTGAATGAAGTGTATGGCTGGTTTGACACTTCAGTGCTCAGTGTTTGAATGAAGTGTATGGCTGGTTTGACACTTCAGTGCTCAGTGTTTGAATGAAGTTGTGTGTCTGGTTTGACACTTCATTGCTCAGTGTTTGAATGGAGTGTATGGCTGGTTTGACACTTCAGTGCTCAGTGTTTGAATGAAGTGTATGGCTGGTTTGACACTTCAGTGCTCAGTGTTTGAATGAAGTGTATGGCTGGTTTGACACTTCAGTGCTCAGTGTTTGAATGAAGTGTATGGCTGGTTTGACACTTCAGTGCTCAGTGTTTGAATGGAGTGTATGGCTGGTTTGACACTTCAGTGCTCAGTGTTTGAATGAAGTGTATGGCTGGTTTGACACTTCAGTGCTCAGTGTTTGAATGAAGTGTATGGCTGTTTGACACTTCAGTGCTCAGTGTTTGAATGAAGTGTATGGCTGGTTTGACACTTCAGTGCTCAGTGTTTGAATGACGTGTGTGGCTGGTTTGACACTTCAGTGCTCAGTGTTTGAATGAAGTGTATGGCTGGTTTGACACTTCAGTGCTCAGTGTTTGAATGGAGTGTATGGCTGGTTTGACCCTTCAGTGCTCAGTGTTTGAATGAAGTGTATGGCTGGTTTGACCCTTCAGTGCTCAGTGTTTGAATGAAGTGTATGGCTGGTTTGACACTTTAGTGCTCAGTGTTTGAATGAAGTGTATGCTGTTTGACACTTTAGTGCTCAGTGTTGGTTTGACCTTAGTGCTCAGTGTTTGAATAAAGTGTATGGCTGGTTTGACACTTCAGTGCTCAGTGTTTGAATGGAGTGTATGGCTGGTTTGACACTTCAGTGCTCAGTGTTTGAATGAAGTGTATGGCTGGTTTGACACTTCAGTGCTCAGTGTTTGAATGAAGTGTATGGCTGGTTTGACACTTCAGTGCTCAGCGTTTGAATGGAGTGTATGGCTGGTTTGACACTTCAGTGCTCAGCGTTTGAATGGAGTGTATGGCTGGTTTGACACTTCAGTGCTCAGTGTTTGAATGAAGTGTATGGCTGGTTTGACACTTCAGTGCTCAGTGTTTGAATGAAGTGTATGGCTGGTTTGACACTTCAGTGCTCAGTGTTTGAATGAAGTGTATGGCTGGTTTGACACTTCAGTGCTCAGTGTTTGAATGAAGTGTATGGCTGGTTTGACACTTCAGTGCTCAGTGTTTGAATTAAGTGTATGTCTGGTTTGACACTTCAGTGCTGAGTGTTTGAATGAAGTGTATGGCTGGTTTGACACTTCAGTGCTCAGTGTTTGAATGAAGTGTATGGCTGGTTTGACACTTCAGTGCTCAGTGTTTGAATGAAGTGTATGGCTGGTTTGACACTTCAGTGCTCAGTGTTTGAATTAAGTGTATGGATGGTTTGACACTTCAGTGTTCAGTGTTTGAATGAAGTGTATGGCTGGTTTGACACTTCAGTGCTCAGTGTTTGAATGAAGTGTATGGCTGGTTTGACACTTCAGTGCTCAGTGTTTGAATGGAGTGTATGGCTGGTTTGACACTTCAGTGCTCAGTGTTTGAATGAAGTGTATGGCTGGTTTGACACTTCAGTGCTCAGTGTTTGAATGAAGTGTATGGCTGGTTTGACACTTCAGTGCTCAGTGTTTGAATGGAGTGTATGGCTGGTTTGACACTTCAGTGCTCAGTGTTTGAATGAAGTGTATGGCTGGTTTGACACTTCAGTGCTCAGTGTTTGAATGAAGTGTATGGCTGGTTTGACACTTCAGTGCTCAGTGTTTGAATGAAGTGTATGGCTGGTTTGACACTTCAGTGCTCAGTGTTTGAATGAAGTGTATGGCTGGTTTGACACTTCAGTGCTCAGTGTTTGAATGAAGTGTATGGCTGGTTTGACACTTCAGTGCTCAGTGTTTGAATGAAGTGTATGGCTGGTTTGACACTTCAGTGCTCAGTGTTTGAATGGAGTGTATGGCTGGTTTGACACTTCAGTGCTCAGTGTTTGAATGAAGTGTATGGCTGGTTTGACACTTCAGTGCTCAGTGTTTGAATGGAGTGTATGGCTGGTTTGACACTTCAGTGCTCAGTGTTTGAATGAAGTGTATGGCTGGTTTGACACTTCAGTGCTCAGTGTTTGAATGAAGTGTATGGCTGGTTTGACACTTCAGTGCTCAGTGTTTGAATGAAGTGTATGGCTGGTTTGACACTTCAGTGCTCAGTGTTTGAATGAAGTGTATGGCTGGTTTGACACTTCAGTGCTCAGTGTTTGAATGAAGTGTATGGCTGGTTTGACACTTCAGTGCTCAGTGTTTGAATGAAGTGTATGGCTGGTTTGACACTTCAGTGCTCAGTGTTTGAATGAAGTGTATGGCTGGTTTGACACTTCAGTGCTCAGTGTTTGAATGAAGTGTATGGCTGGTTTGACACTTCAGTGCTCAGTGTTTGAATGAAGTGTATGGCTGGTTTGACACTTCAGTGCTCAGTGTTTGAATGAAGTGTATGGCTGGTTTGACACTTCAGTGTTCAGTGTTTGAATGAAGTGTATGGCTGGTTTGACACTTCAGTGCTCAGTGTTTAAATTAAGTGTATGGCTGGTTTGACACTTCATTGCTCAGTGTTTGAATGGAGTGTATGGCTGGTTTGACACTTCAGTGCTCAGTGTTTGAATGAAGTGTATGGCTGGTTTGACACTTCAGTGCTCAGTGTTTGAATGAAGTGTATGGCTGGTTTGACACTTCAGTGCTCAGTGTTTGAATGGAGTGTATGGCTGGTTTGACACTTCAGTGCTCAGTGTTTGAATGAAGTGTATGGCTGGTTTGACACTTCAGTGCTCAGTGTTTGAATGAAGTGTATGGCTGGTTTGACACTTCAGTGCTCAGTGTTTGAATGAAGTGTATGGCTGGTTTGACACTTCAGTGCTCAGTGTTTGAATGAAGTGTATGGCTGGTTTGACACTTCAGTGCTCAGTGTTTGAATGGAGTGTATGGCTGGTTTGACACTTCAGTGCTCAGTGTTTGAATGAAGTGTATGGCTGGTTTGACACTTCAGTGCTCAGTGTTTGAATGAAGTGTATGGCTGGTTTGACACTTCAGTGCTCAGTGTTTGAATGGAGTGTATGGCTGGTTTGACACTTCAGTGCTCAGTGTTTGAATGGAGTGTATGGCTGGTTTGACACTTCAGTGCTCAGTGTTTGAATGAAGTGTATGGCTGGTTTGACACTTCAGTGCTCAGTGTTTGAATGAAGTGTATGGCTGGTTTGACACTTCAGTGCTCAGTGTTTGAATGGAGTTTGTTACGTTTGTTTTTACATAGACGTGTTGTGATAATGGAACCATGAACTGAATCCCTGGAAATTGGAAGATGCGATTGTTGATACAAATGTAAGAACAAACATAGTTTGTCAGCGCTTTATCTCTCACTCTCTCAATATATACTATATATCTATGTATGTACCGGTTTAGGTCATCGAGTTATGTATGTACCGTTTTAGGTCACCGAGTTATGTATGTACCGTTTTAGGTCACTGAGTTATGTATGTACCGTTTTAGGTCACTGAGTTATGTATGTACCGTTTTAGGTCACTGAGTTATGTATGTACCGTTTTAGGTCACCTAGTTATGTATGTACCGTTTTAGGTCACCGAGTTATGTATGTACCGTTTTAGGTCACTGAGTTATGTATGTACCGTTTTAGGTTACCGAGTTATGTATGTACCGTTTTAGGTCACTGAGTAATGTATGTACCGTTTTAGGTCACTGAGTTATGTATGTACCGTTTTAGGTCACTGTGTTATGTATGTACCGTTTTAGGTCACCGAGTTATATATGTACCGTTTTAAGTCACCGAGTTATGTATGTACCGTTTTAGGTCACTGAGTAATGTATGTACCGTTTTAGGTCACTGAGTTATGTATGTACCATTTTAGGTCACTGAGTTATGTATGTACCATTTTAGGTCACTGAGTTATGTATGTACCGTTTTAGGTAACTGAGTTATGTATGTACCATTTTAGGTCACTGAGTTATGTATGTACCGTTTTAGGTCACTGAGTTATGTATGTACCGTTTCAGGTCACCGAGTTATGTATGTACCGTTTTAGGTCACTGAGTTATGTATGTACCGTTTTAGGTCACTGAGTTATGTATGTACCGGTTTAGGTCACCGAGTTATGTATGTACCGTTTTAGGTCACTGAGTTATGTATGTATCTTTTAAAGTTGCTGAGTTCTGTATGTGTGGTTTTAGGTCACCGAGTTTTGAATGTAGGCCTACCTTCATAAGTTAATGAGTTATGTCTGTCTGTATTTACAAGCAGCAGCCATGGAACTTGTTTTCATACAGGTGTATAAACCCTCTTTGTCTGAGATTGCAGACTTAATGAAATCGGTTTTTGATTTAATGTAATTCTATTTTTGTGATAAATTAAAAACTTATAAACGAGCACATCCATATCAGTCATTTTATGCTTGTGCAAGCGAATGCGTCTGCGCGCAAACACACACACACACACACACACACACACACACACACACACACACACACACACACATACACACACACATACACACACACACACACACACACACACACACACACACACACACACACACACACACACACACACACACACCACGCACGCACGCACACCCACATACACATACACACACACACACAACGCACGCACACACACAAATACACACACGCATGTATACACGCATGCGCGCGCACACACACTCAAACACACACACACACACACACACACACACTCACACACACACACACACATTCAAACACACACACACACACACACACACACACACACACACACACATACACACACACACACACACACACACACACACACACACACACACACACATTCATTCACTTGAGCTCTTACACCATTTCAAAAACCGTCTAATATCACTTACAGTGAAAAGACGTTAAATCAAAGAACGAACGAACCATTTCAAACGGTACGATGAATCCTGAAAATATAAAAGAAAGCCAAGGGCCATGTTGTACACGTAATGATGACACCACAGGACGCCATCTTCAGGGAGATCCAGAGCGGAGAAAATATTTTTTTGTCTGAGCAGGAAATCAGTTTACTGAAATGTTGGGAAGCACTTTTCCATGTATCTGTAAAACCAATGTTGTTTGGGGCAACAGTATCCAACATTTTACCCCGCAATGTGTATTTACCAAGTTCTTGAAATTCAGCTTTTTCCGGAAATGGAAGATGGTCAGCACCTTTTTTGGTTGTCCTATGGGCATATTCTCTTCTTCGCTGAGAACAAAACGTTTCACATCAATAAACATATACTGATGAGGAAAATCAGATATAAACATATACTGATGAACCAGAAGAACAAGAAAACCAATGTAAGCGCGTATCCAACGAGACAAAACAAAACAAGCGCAAATTTTCGGCCAACCAGCCTTTGTCAAGCGCGAACGCACGGTCACAGACAGATCACAGACACCAAACAATGGATAATAAAAACGGGACTGAAAACTTCCATTTCTTACCCACTGGACGAGGCGGCAGGGAAGTTTTTAGTCCCGTTTTTATTATCCATTGTTTGGTGTCTGTGATCTGTCTGTGACCATGCGTTCGCGCTTGACAAAGGCTAGTTGGCCGAAAATTTGCGCTTGTTTTGTTTTGTCTCGTTGGATACGCGCTTACATTGGTTTTTCTTGTTCTTCTGGTTCGTGTTTGCTTGGGCGCGGGCAGTCAAACTTGTTTTGGATCTTGTAATATACTGATGAGGAAAATCAGATATAAACTTACACTGATGAGGAAAATCAGATATAAACATATACTGATGAGGAAAATCAGATATAGACATATACTGATGAGGAAAATCAGATATAAACATATACTGATGAGGAAAATCAGATATAAACATATACTGATGAGGAAAATCAGATATAGACATATACTGATGAGGAAAATCAGATATAGACATATACTGATGAGGAAAATCAGATATAAACATATACTGATGAGGAAAATCAGATATAAACATATACTGATGAGGAAAATCAGATATAAACATATACTGATGAGGAAAATCAGATATAAACATATACTGATGAGGAAAATCAGATATAAACATATACTGATGAGGAAAATCAGATATAAACATATACTGATGAGGAAAATCAGATATAAACATATACTGATGAGGAAAATCAGATATAAACATATACTGATGAGGAAAATCAGATATAAACATATACTGATGAGGAAAATCAGATATAAACATATACTGATGAGGAAAATCAGATATAAACATATACTGATGAGGAAAATCAGATATGCATGTAAACATACACTGATGAAGGAAAATCAGATATAAACATATACTGATAACGAAAATGATGTACAAGCATGTTGTGATGAAGAAAAGTAGATACAAACACAGAGAACAACTTTTTCCTTAAGCTTATACAGTAAATCAATTCCTTGAATTTTGAGGGGTTGCCAAAGTGTCAGTGTGACATTGAGGGGTTGCCAAAGTGTCAGTGTGACATTGAGGGGTTGCCAAAGTGTCAGTGTGACGCTGAGGGGTTGCCAAAGTGTCAGTGTGACATTGAGGGGTTGCCAAAGTGTCAGTGTGACATTGAGGGGTTGCAGAAGTGTCAGTGTGACATTGAGGGGTTGCCAAAGTGTCAGTGTGACATTGAGGGGTTGCCAAAGTGTCAGTGTGACATTGAGGGGTTGCCAAAGTGTCAGTGTGACATTGAGGGGTTGCCAAAGTGTCAATGTGACATTGAGGGTTGCCAAAGTGTCAGAGTGACATTGAGGGGTTGCCAAAGTGTCAGTGTGACATTGAGGGGTTGCCAAAGTGTCAGTGTGACATTGAGGGGTTGCCAAAGTGTCAGTGTGACATTGAGGGGTTGCCAAAGTGTC
>CM060315.1:1900000-1902500 GCA_030674185.1 Monoplex corrugatus | reverse complement strand
ATGTCATACACTTTATGTCACACACTTTATGTCATCACACTTTATGTCACACCCTTTTGTCACACCACTTTATGTCACACACACTTATGTCACACATTATGTCACACACTCATGTCACACACTTTATGTCACACACTTTATGTCCCCACACTTTATGTCACACACACTACATGTCACACACTTTATGTCACACACTTACATGTCACACACTTCATGTCACACACTTTATGTCACACACTTTATGTCAACATCCACTTATGTCACACACTTTCAATGTCACACACTTTATGTCACACACTTTATGTCACAACTTATGTCACACACTTCATGTCACACACTTTCATGTCACACACTTCATGTCACACACTTTATGTCACACACTTTATGTCACACACTTCATGTCACACATTGCACTTATGTCACACACTTATGTCACACACTTTATGTCACACACTTCATGTCACACAACTTCATGTCACACACTTATGTCACACACTTCATGTCACACACTTTCATGTCCACACACTTCATGTCACACACTTCATGTCACACACTTATGTCACACACATGTCATACACTTCATGTCACACACTTCATGTCACACACTTCATGGTCAACATCATGTCATCAGTACACACATCACTATGTCACACACTCACTCGGTCACACACTCATGTCACACACTTTATGTCATCACACTCTTCATTACATCCATCATCACTTATGTCATACATCACCATTCACATCATCATGTCACACATCTTTAATCACACATCACTTCATGTCCACATCATCTTTATGTCACCACACTATCATACACTTATGTCACCACTACTTCATGTCACACACTCATGTACCTCACACCATGTCACATCACTTCATTGTCACACACTTTATGCTACCACACCTTCATGTCAACACATCACTTATGTCACTACACTCATGTCACACATCTTCATGTCATTACCACTTCATGTCACACACTTTATGTCAACACATCATCTTCTTCCGTCAACTTCATGAATAGTCCGTACTACCATGTCCACACTTTTATGTCACACACTTACATGTCACACACTTCATTCACTACACTTTATGTCACACATCTTTATGTCACACATTTTCATGTCCAACAACTATGTACACATTTACATGTCACAACTTCTATGTCAAACACTTTATGTCAACACACTTCATGTCACAACACATCATGTCACACACTTCTATGATCACACTACATGTTACCCACTTAATGTCACACACTTTATGTCACACACTTTATGTACACTACACCACTTTATGTCCACACACTTTATGTCACACACTACATGTCACACACTTTATGTCACACACTTTATGTCACACACTTCATGTCACACACTTTATGTCACACACTTCATGTCACACACTTTATGTCACACACTTTATGTCTCACACACTTCATGTCACACACCTATGTCACACACTTATGTCACACACTTTATGTCACACACTTTATGTCACACACTCATGTCACACACTTTATGTCATCACACACTTCATGTCACACACTCCTTATGTCACACACTTATGTCACACACTTCATGTCACACACTTCATGTCACACACTTTATGTCACACACTTTATGTCACACACTACATGTCACACACTTATGTCACACAAATTTATGTCACACACTTTATGTCACACACTTCATGTCACACACTTTATGTCACACACTTATGGTCACACACTTATGTCACACACTTTATGTCACACACTTTATGTCACACACTTTATGTCACACAACTTCATGTCACACACTTATGTCACACACTTTATGTCACACACTTATGTCATACACTCATGTCACACACTTCATGTCACACACTTTATGTCACACACTTATGTCACACACTTCATGTCACACACTACATGTCCACACACTTCCATGTCACACACTTTATGTCACACACATTTATGTCACACACACTATGTCACACACTTTATGTCACACACTTCATGTCACACACTTTATGTCACACACTTTATGTCACACACTTTCATGCACACACTTTATGTCACACACTTCATGTCACACACTTCATGTCACACACTTTATGTCACACACTTCATGTCACACACTTCATGTCACACACTTTTTGTCACACACTTTATGTCATACACTTTATGTCATACACTTTATGTCACACACTTTATGTCACACACTTTATGTCACACACTTATGTCACACACTTTATGTCACACACTTATGTCACACACTTTATGTCACACACTTCATGTCACACACTTCATGTCACACACTTTATGTCACACACTTCATGTCACACACTTCATGTCACACACTTCATGTCACACACTTCATGTCACACACTACATGTCACACACTTCATGTCACACACTTCGTGTCACACACTTCATGTTGTAATCAGTTTGATGGTGTTTGTTTTCAGTAAACAGCAATGCCTTGTCCACTTCTACCGGACACCAGTCTGCTGG
>CM060315.1:1890000-1892500 GCA_030674185.1 Monoplex corrugatus | reverse complement strand
GTGTTTGTGTGAGATGTGTGTTTGTGTGTCTGTGTGTTTGTGACTGTATGCGTGTTCGTGTGTGTCTGTGTGTTTATGTGCGTGTACGTGTGTGCGTGTATAAATATATATATATATATATATCTCTCTCTCTATATATATATCCATATATATGTATACATATGTATATAGATATGTATGTATATATGTGTGTGTGTGTGTTCGTGTGTTTGTAATTGTGTGTGTGTGTGGTGTGTGTGTTGTGTGTGTGTGTGTGTGTGTGTGTGTGTGTGTGTGTGTGTGTGTGTGTGTGTGTTTTCCTCCACCTTATATTAGATGTACAAAGAATAAGTATTATTTATTCTCTCTGTGTCTGTCTTTCAGTCTGTCTGTCTGTTTCTCTGTCTCTGTATCTTCTTCTTTCTTCTTCCTCTTTTTTGTTCTTTTTCGTGTTCTTCTTCTTTCTTCTTCTTTTGTTGTTGCTGTGTTGCTCTCTCTTTTCGTTCTTCTTCTTCTTCTTCTTGTTTTCTTTTCACTTCTTGTTGTTGTTGCTGCTGTTGTCGTTTCTTCTTCTTTTCGTTCTTTGTTTCTTCTTGTTTTGTGCTACTTGTTCGTTCTTTTTTCTTCTTGTTCTTCTTGTTTACTTCTTTTTTTTTTTTGTGTTCTCTTTCATTTTCTTCTTGTTCTTGTTTTTTGTTCTTGTTCTTTCTTCTTCATGTTCTTGTTCGCCTTCTTGTTTTTCTTCTTCTTGTTCCCTTTCTTGTTCTTGTATTTGTTTTTGATCTTGTTCTTCTTGTTCTTGTTTTGTTTTTGTATCTTGTTCTTGTTCTTCTTGTTCTTGTTTGTTTTTGATCTTGTTCTTGTTCTTCTTGTTCTTGTTCTTGTTCTTGTTCTTGTTCTTGTTTTTGATTTTCTTGTTCTTGTTTTGTTCTTGTCTTTTTCTTGTTCTTTGTTTTGTTTTTTCTTGTTTTCTTCTGTTCTTATTTGTTTTCTTGTTCTTGTTCTTGTTTTTCTGTTCTTGTTGTTGTTCTTGTTTTGTTTTGTTCTTGTTCTTGTTCTTTTCTGTTCTTGTTTTCTTGTTTTTGATCTTGTTCTTGTTTTTCTTGTTTTGTTTTTGATCTTGTTCTTGTTCTCTTTCTTTTGTTCTTGTTTTGTTTTTGATCTTGTTCTTGTTCTTCTTGTTCTTGTATTTGTTTTTTGATCTTGTTCTTGTTCTTTGTTCTTGTTCTTGTTCTTGTTTGTTCTTGTCTTGTTCTTCTTGTTCTTGTTTTTGTTTTATCTTGTTCTTGTTCTTTTGTTCTTGTTTTTGTTTTTGTCTTGTTCTTGTTCTTCTTGTTCTTGTTCTTGTTTCTTGTTTGTTCTTGTTCTTTTTGTTCTTGTTTTGTTTTGTCTTGTTCTTGTTCTTCTTGTTTTTTTTGTTTTTGATTTGTTCTTTCTTCTTGTTCTTGTTTTCGTTTTTGATCTTGTTCTTGTCTTCTTGTTCTTTGTTATCTTGTCTCTCTTGTTCTTCTTGTCTGTTTTGTTTTGTTTGTTCTTGTTCTTTCTTGTTCTTCTTGTTCTTGTATTGTTTTTGATCTTGTTCTTGTTCTTCTTGTTCTTGTTCTTCTTCGTTTCTTGTTCTTTCTTGTTCATGCTTCTTGTTCTTCTTGTTCTTCTTCTTGTTCATCTTCTTGTTCTTCTTCTTGTTCTTCTGTCTTTTTCTTGTTCTTTGTTCTTTTTCTTGTTCCTGTTCTTCTTGGTTTTGTTGTTGTTGTTGTTGTTGTTTTGCTGCGCCCTTCTTCTTCTTCTTCATATACATCGTCTTTTACTTCTACTTCTTGTGTGCTATTTTCAGAGCGATTTTTCCTCCTGTTTTTCTATGGTTGTTTTCATTCTGGTAACGTGCACGGCTCTGATCATCTGATCCTGTCTTGGTGTTGGTCATCCCCTGGCTCTGTCCGAAAAGTGTAGTTCTGGCTTCAGGCTGTTGGCTATTCGTGTGGGTTCCTTCTTCAGTGTGTTTGGGTTCCTTCTTCAGTGTGTTTGGGTTCCTCCTTCAGTCTGTGTGGGTTCCTCCTTCAGTCTGTTTGGGTTCCTTCTTCAGTCTGTGTGGGTTCCTTCTTCAGTCTGTGTGGGTTCCTTCTTCAGTCTGTGTGGGTTCCTTCTTCAGTCTGTGTGGGTTCCTCCTTCAGTCTGTTTGGGTTCCTCCTTCAGTCTATGTGGGTTCCTCCTTCAGTCTGTGTGGGTTCCTTCTTCAGTCTGTGTGGGTTCCTTCTTCAGTCTGTGTGGGTTCCTTCTTCAGTCTGTGTGGGTTCCTCCTTCAGTCTGTGTGGGTTCCTTCTTCAATCTGTGTGGGTTCTCTTCTCAGTCTGTGTGGGTTCCTCCTTCAGTCTGTGTGGGTTCCTCCTTCAGTCTGTGTGGGTTCCTTCTTCAGTCTGTGTGGGTTCCTTCTTCAGTCTGTGTGGGTTCCTTCTTCAGTCTGTTTGGGTTCCTCCTTCAGTCTGTTTGGGTTCCTCCTTCAGTCTGTGTGGGTTCCTCCTTC
>CM060315.1:1882500-1885000 GCA_030674185.1 Monoplex corrugatus | reverse complement strand
TCAGTGACTTGGTCATTCATTTTGGTCAGTGACTTGGTCATTCATTTTGGTCAGTGACTTGGTTAGTGACTTGGTCAGTTGACTTGGTTAGTTGACTTGGTCAGTGACTTGGTTAGTTGACTTGGTTAGTTGACTTGGTTAGTGACTTGGTCAGTTGACTTGGTCAGTTGACTTGGTTAGTTGACTTGGACAGTGACTTGGTCAGTTGACTTGGTTAGTTGACTTGGTCAGTGACTTGGTCAGTTGACTTGGTCATTCATTTTGGTCAGTGACTTGGTCAGTGACTTGGTCAGTGATTTGTCTCGGTTACTGACTTGTAATGACGTCAGCAGACCAAAGAAGAGACCAGTTCACTGTCTTACAGAGTTGAGCATGTTGTTTTCCGATGTTCTGTGTGATTACTGGTTTGTAACATGTGTGTTGATATTGTCTTTGGTTATTGTCTGTTGTTAAATGAACTAATGGATAGAACGCTGTGACAAGGCACAAATACAACTATTTTAATAACGGGGGAAATACCAAACTAACACTGCTACTATTTCTACTGCAACTACTGCTACTGTTACTATTACTACTACTACCACTCCTCCTACTACTTCTCCTTCTCCTTTTCCTACTCCTTCTACTAATGATACCCCAGACCCTCCATTGCTGATATCATAGCTCCACACATCAGTCCCAATTTCTGATTCAGTTAAAAACCTTGGTGTCTGCCTTGACTCTACCCTCTCCATGAACAACTTTGTTTCTCAAACTGCCAGATCTTGCTACTATCACCTCCATCGTATAAGCCTGATCAGGAAGTATCTCTTTGTCGAAACAACTGCAAAACTCGTTCTCTCCTTCATAATGTCTCGCATTGACTATTGCAATTCACTCCTGTCTGGTCTTCCTGCCTCCACCACTCACATCCTACAGCGCATTCAAAACAATGCTGCACGCCTTGTACTCAAAAAGAAAAAAGCTGACCACATATCTCCTCTTCTGACACAACTTCACTGGCTCCCTGTATCAAAGCGCATACAATACAAACTAGACACCATGTGGTACAAAAGCCTCAATAACGCAGCCCACAGTTACCTGTCAAGCCTACTTGAGATCTATGTTCCCTCACGTACCCTCCGCTCTGCCTCCAATCCTCTGACATTTCGCTTTCCACGCACTAAACTCAATACCTATGGTCCACGAGCCTTCTCTGTTTCTGGTCCACTCTCCTGGAACAAACTTCCTCTCTCAGTCCGTCAGCAACCTACTTTTGTCTCCTTCAAGTCCGCTCTCAAAACTCACCTTTTCTCTTCTGCATAAAATCCTGACCTCACTTAATCCCCTCTGCAGCCTGTCTCCGCTCGGAGTGGAATCACATTGTAATATATATTTGTATATAATATGCTCTCTATGATTTTCCATTGCTTTTATTCTTTCTCCCCAGTTATAGCCATGTGTGTGTGTGTGTATGTGTGTGTGTGTGTGTGTGTGTGTGTGTGTGTGTGTGTGTGTGTGGTGTGTGTGCGTGCGTGTGTGTGCGTGCGTGCGTGCGTGTGTGTCTATTCAGCACTTAGATTTGATTTCTATCAAGATTTTGCGCTATATAAATATTGTAATTATTATTATAAAGGTGGGACTTCCAACTGGAAGGTTCTGGGTTCAGTTCTCGTAGACACCTCCGTCTGGTAGGTAAAGGTGGGGGGGGGGACATCTTTCTTGTCTTCCAGATGTCCCTGGTGTTGACCACTTAGTCTCTGGTGTTGACCACTCCGTCCAATTCATTGCACAAGGAATTTTAAAAAGAAACATGAATACATATTTAAGCATGATTAAAGACACTAAAACGCATAAAAACGGGCCTAAAATGACCTAAAATTGCTTCCTCATATCTCATTTCCCTAGAGCTAAAACTTCACTTGGTTAATACATGTACCCAGTTATCAGCCCTAGAGAGAAAGTACGTGAGGGTTTATCGAACACATACAGGTGAATGGACCAGCAAGTACGTGAGGGTTTATCGAACACATACAGGTGAATGGATCAGAAAGTACGTGAGGGTTTATCGAACACATACAGGTGAATGGATCAGAAAGTACGTGAGGGTTTATCGAACACATACAGGTGAATGGATCAGCAAGTACGTAAGACTTTATCGAACACATACAGATGAATGGATCAGCAAGTACGTAAGACTTTATCGAACACATACAGGTGAATGGATCAGCAAGTACGTAAGACTTTATCGAACACATACAGGTGAATGGATCAGCAAGTACGTAAGACTTTATCGAACACATACAGGTGAATGGATCAGCAAGTACGTAAGACTTTATCGAACACATACAGATGAATGGATCAGCAAGTACGTAAGACTTTATCGAACACATACAGGTAAATGGATCAGCAAGTACGTGAGGGTTTATCGAACACATACAGGTGAATGGATCAGCAAGTACGTAAGACTTTATCGAACACATACAGGTAAATGGACCAACAAGGCAGAAAATGATAGGAA
>CM060315.1:1847500-1877500 GCA_030674185.1 Monoplex corrugatus | reverse complement strand
GGACATAGTACCGAAACTGCTCTTCTCAAAATCTGCAACGACTTACTGACTACTCTCGACTCTAACAACGTATCACTTTTGACTCTCTTGGACCTATCTGCTGCCTTTGACACTATTGACCACTCTATCCTTCTCTCCCGTCTACATCACTCTTTTGGGCTCCATGATACTGTCTTGAACTGGTTTCATTCTTACATCACCAATCGTCTGCAAGTAGTTTCTGTCAATGGTCTTTCTTCTAATCCTTCCTGTCTGACTTACGGAGTGCCACAAGGATCTGTTCTGGGCCCCCTACTTTTCATTCTCTACACCTACCCTGTCTCCTCTATTGTCCAAGAACACCTGCTTCAGCATCATTCTTTCTCGGATGACAATCAGCTGTATGTCTCTGGGCCTCTCCCTGACCTTCCCATCATGATCCAGAAAACCCAATCTTGTGTAGCTGACCTGAAGGATTGGATGACTGAAAACAAACTGAAATTAAATGAAGAGAAATCCGAATTGATCTTGATCACCCCACCCAAACTCCAAAATCACCCCTCTCTTCCAACCTCCATCACACTTGTTGACTCATCTATCCCTCTCTCCCATTTTGCCCGTAACCTTGGTGTAACTCTTGATCAAACCCTGTCCTTCCGCCAGCATGTGAGCAACGTCTGTCGGACTTGTTTTCTTGAACTCCGCCGAATTGCTTCTATCCGCCACCTCCTCTCAGAAGACACGACAAAGGCTCTTGTCTGTGCATTTGTTCTATCCCGTCTCGATTACTGTAATGCTCTTTTTTCTGGTTCCCCTCTCATCTCATTAACAAACTTCAGAAAGTTCAAAATCATGCTGCCCGTCTCATCTTCCGCTCTTCAAAATTTAACCATGTTACGCCTTGCTCTGTTCTCTCCACTGGCTCCCTGTTCAGCAAAGAATATCCTACAAGATTGCCTGCCTCTGCTTCAAATCTATTGAGTCTTCCTGTCCTGAGTATCTCGCCCATCTGTTACATCTCTACACGCCATCTCGAGCTTTGCGGTCCTCATCTGATACCCGTCTCTATAGTATCCCCATAGTCCGCACTAAAAGGTTTGGGCAGCGTTCTTTTTCCTATCAAGCTTCAACCATCTGGAATCAGTTACCTCGCTCTCTTAGATACTCACCCTCTCTGTCCACATTCAAACGCTCCCTCAAAACTTACCTGTTTCCCAAAACTGGTAATCTCTGCCCCCTTCCCCCCATGTAATGTAATGGTGACATTATAGTGTCTTAGTGTCAATGTGTCATTGTATTTGCATGTCATGCTGTGTGTGTGTTTGTGTGTGTGTGTGTGTGTTTGTGTGTGTGTGTGGGTGCTTCTGTGGGTGTGTGTGCTTGTGATTCTGGTTATATGTTTTGCCATTGTAAACGCCTAGGGCATTAATTTGATTAGGCGTACTAAATGTTCATAATAATAATAATAATAATAATAATATACAATTATATATTATAGCCATGTGATTCCCCTCCGAGCGGAGACAGGCTGCAGAGGTGGGGGGGGGGGGGGGGTTCAGTGAGGTTAGGATTTTATGCGGAGGAGAAAAGGTGAGTTTTGAGAGCGGACTTGAAGGAGACAAAAGTAGGTTGCTGACGGACTGAGAGAGGAAGTTTGTTCCAGGAGAGTGGACCAGAAACAGAGAAGGCTCGTGGACCATAGGTATTGAGCTTAGTGCGTGGAAAGCGAAAAGTCAGAGGATCGGAGGCAGAGCGGAGGGTACGTGAGGGAACATAGATCTCAAGTAGGCTTGACAGGTAATCGGGGGCTGCGTTATTGAGGCTTTTGTAGCACATGGTGTCTAGTTTGTACTGTATGCGCTTTGATAAGGGAGCCAGTGAAGTTGTGCCAGGAGAGGAGATATGTGGTCAGCTTTTTTATTTTTGAGTACAAGGCGTGCAGCATTGTTTTGAATGCGCTGTAGGATGTGAATGGTGGAGGCAGGAAGACCAGACAGGAGTGAATTGCAATAGTCAATGCGAGACATTATGAAGGAGAGAACGAGTTTTGCAGTTGTTTCGACAGATACTTCCTGATCAGCCTTATACGATGGAGATGATAGTAGCAAGATCTGGCAGTTTGAGAAACAAAGTTGTTCATGGAGAGGGTAGAGTCAATGCAGACACCAAGGTTTTTAGCTGAATCAGAAATTGAGACTGATGTGTTACATAATGGGAGAGAAAGAGGAGGCAGCTGAGAATGTTTCTGATGGGTGCCAATGAGGATAGCTATCTATCTATCTATCTATCTGTCTGTCTATCTATCTATCTATCTATCTATCTATCTATCTATCTATCTCTCCATCTATCTATCTATCTGTCTATCTATCTATCTATCTGTCTATCTATCTATCTCTGTCTGTCTATCTATCTATCTGTCTATCTATCTGTCTATCTATCTATCTATCTATCTGTCTATCTATCTATTATCTATCTATCTATCTCTCCATCTATGCATCTATCTACCTATCTATCTATCTATCTGTCTATCTATCTGTCTATCTATCTGTCTATCTATCTATCATCTATCTATCTGTCATCTATCATCTATCTATCTTCTATCTATCTATCTATCTATCTATCTACTATCTATCTATCTATCTTCTGTCTATCTGCTATATCTATCTGTCTGTCTGTCTATCTATCTATCTATCTATCTATCTATCTGTCTGTCTATCTATCTATCTATATATAATGTTGTGTGTGTGTGAGTGTGACCCAACATGGGAGAACTAGGCTAAAGTCCAAATGTTCAAGGTTTTAAAACATCATCTTTCCGTCATGACGTCACCCACACATAGAGAACTTTATCATTTATTGAATCTCACCTGTCTTCCACCTGTCTCACCTGTCGGCGTCACCGGGTTCAGTGTTGGCTGCTGCACTCTGTGACACAGCAACTCTCCTCCTAATGGCTCTGTCTTGATTTTTGTGGACAATTTCTTGAATGTTTAGGCCACTGATGTTGGCGATGTTATCGATGTATGAGATTGGAGGTCTGCCTTTCTTCCTTTTTGCCACTGTTTTTTCTTGAAAAATGGTTGCCATGAGGTCCGTGTTCTTGCTACGTGACACATGGCCAATGTATTTTAGTCTTCTCTTGTTGATGTCTGCTGGTAGTTTTGTGGTGCTATCAATTTATTTCAGGACACTTTCATTAGTTCTTCTGGCTGTCCATTTGACGCGTAGTATTTTCCGATAAAACCACATCTCTGCTGGCTCAATTCTTTTGCAGTCAGCTTTTCTGAGAGTCCAGGCTTGGCAGCCATGAATCAAGTTCATCGAGTACCATCACAAATCCACTACCCAAATGTCATGACGTCACACTTATCAAGGGGAACTTTGTGACTTATTGGGAACCATAAAACCCCCCCATTATATCATCATCCTGACGTCACTCGCATCAAGAAGAACTCGGTGACCTACTGAGTGCATTAGAAAACCATTAGCTCTTTATGGTGAAATGCTTTGCATCAAGGGAAACTCTTGTGTCGTCTGCCGTGTAATTTGTATAAGGGTAATGGGCAGGTGATCAGGGAGAACGTCATCTTGACACGGGAAGTAAATGAAGTGAAATGAAGTGGGCGTGCAAAAGGAACCATATTCCAGAAGCTGTAAGGGGCACACAGAGAGATCAGCCTTCATGTCTCCATCAAACAGCTTGCCGCAAAATTCGATTACTGCTTATCACATGGCATGCAGTCGCTGCCTCACGTCTTCACTTTCAGTTTCACAAGACGCCATCTCTGTGAGCTAGGAATGAGTTCCATATGCTCTGACAAAACTGATGCCATGTGATGGAGAACATCCAAAGAGATGTTAGGCGTGTACCTGTGTATGAAGCCCCTGGCCGGGAGGATCATGTGGTGCAGCTTAGCAAGTGGGTTGTAAACGATGTGTCATACAATGTAACACTACAAATTGTATTATATTATAGTACTTGCCTTGTATTGAAGTGCAGACAACCTCTTTGTCTGTTACCTCCATACTAAAGAAATCAGACAAAGGACCAGTGTGTCTGCACTATAAAATATCACTTAGATTTATGTCACAGTAACTCACCTACAGCCATTTATCACACAGTATACCAACACCTATGGTCCTCACACACTACACCACACTATACCAACACATAAAGTCATCACACACTATACCAACACATAAAGTCATCACACACTATACCAACATCTATAGTCATCACACACTATACCAACACCTATAGTCATCACACACTATACCAACACCTATAGTCATCACACACTATACACCTATAGTCATCACACACTATACCAACACCTATAGTCATCACACACTATACCACACTATACCAACACATAAAGTCATCACACACTATACCAACACCTATAGTCAACACACACTATACCAACACATAAAGTCATCACACACTATACCAACATCTATAGTCATCACACACTATACCAACACCTATAGTCATCACACACTATACCAACACCTATAGTCATCACACACTATACCACACTATACCAACACATAAAGTCATCACACACTATACCAACACCTATAGTCATCACACACTATACCACACTATACCAACACCTATAGTCATCACACACTATACCACACTATACCAACACCTATAGTCATCACACACTATACCAACACCTATAGTCATCACACACTATACCACACTATACCAACACCTATAGTCATCACACACTATCCAACACCTATAGTCATCACACACTATACCAACACCTATAGTCATCACACACTATACCAACACCTATAGTCATCACACACTATACCAACCTATAGTCATCACACACTATACCAACACTTATAGTCATTACACACTATATCCACACTATACCAACACATAAAGTCATCACACACTATACCAACACATATAGTCATCTCACACTATACCAACTATACCAACACCTATAGTCATCACACACTATACCAACACCTATAGTCATCACACACTATACCAAACCTATAGTCATCACACACTATACCAACACCTATAGTCATCACACACTATACCACACTATACCAACACCTATAGTCATCACACACTATACCAACACCTATAGTCATCACACACTATACCAACACCTATAGTCATCACACACTATACCACACTAACCAACACCTATATCATCACACACTATACCACACTATACCAACACCTATAGTCATCACACACTATACCAACACCTATGTCATCACACACTATACCACACTATACCACACACCTATAGTCATCACACACTATACCAACACCTATAGTCATCACACACTATACCAACACCTATAGTCATCACACACTATACCAACACCTAAGTCATCACACACATATACACCTATAGTCATACACAACACATAGTCATCACACACTATACAACTACCACATAGTCATCACACACTATACCAACACCTATAGTCATCACACACTATACCACACTATACCAACACACTATAGTCATCACACACTATACCAACACCTAAGTCATCAACATCACACCTATAGTATCACACACTAATACCAACACCTATAAGTCATCACACACTATACCAACACCTATATCATCACACCTATACCACACTATACCAACACCTATAGTCATCACACACTATACCAACACCTATAGTCATCACACACTATACACACTATACCACACATAAGTCATCACACACTATACCAACACCTATAGTCATCACACATATCACCTCACACTATACCAACACCTATAGTCATCCCATACCACACATATACCATACCACTATATCATACACTATACCAACACTATCATACACACTATACCAACACCTATAGTCATCACAACTACCTATACCACACTATATCACACTTACACCTATAGCTCACACCTATACCAACACCTTATCATCACACCTATACCACACTATAGTCATCACACACTATACCAACACCTATAGTCTCACACCTATCCACACTATATCATCACACTATACCACCTATACACACCTTATATCATCACACACTATACCAACCCTTAGTCATCACACTACTATACCAACACCTATAGTCATCACACACTATACCAACACCTATAGTCATCACACACTATACCAACACCTATAGTCATCACACACTATACCAACACTATAGTCATCACACACTATACCAACACCTATAGTCATCACACACTATACAACACTATAGCATCACACAATACCAACACCTATAGTCATCACACACTATACCAACACCTATAGTCATCACACACTATACCAACACCTATAGTCATCACACACTATACCAACACCTATAGTTCATCACACTAACCAACACTATACACAACAACCTATAGTCATCACACCTATACCAACACTATAGTCACACACACTATACCAACACTATAGTCATCACACACTATAACCAACACCTATAGTCATCACACTATACCAACACCTAAGTCATCACACACTATACCAACACCTATAGTCATCACACACTATACCAACACCTATAGTCATCACACACTATACCAACACCTATAGTCATCACACACTATACCAACACCTATAGTCATTTCATCACACAACCCGTTTTGACTGTACTCTCTGACAGAAATAATCATCTACACAATTTAATTCCATTAGCACATCGTCCATCTGAACAACAACAACACACACACACACACACACACACACACACACACACACACACACACACACACACACACACACACACACACACACACATACATACATACAGAGACAGAGAGAGAGAGAGAGAGAGAGAGAGAGAGAGAGAGAGAGAGAGAGAGAGAGAGAGAAAGAGAGAGAGAAGTGGATCAGTGATCACATATTGACTTGTAACACGAGTCTTTTATCACAAACCAGCTTTAACCCTTTACCTCCATTTACCTCCCTTCACCTCCCTTTACCTCCCATTACCTCCCATTACCTCCCTTTACCTCACTTTACCTCCCATTACCTTCCATTACCTCCCATTACCTCCCTTTACCTCCCATTACCTCCCTTTACCTCCCTTTTCCTCCCATTACCTCCCATTACCTCCCATTATCTCCCCTTACCTCCCTTTACCTCCCTTTACCTCCCATTACCTTCCATTACCTCCCTTTACCTCCCATTACCTCCCTTTACCTCCCATTACCTCCCTTTACCTCCCATTACCTCCCTTTACCTCCCTTTATTCCCTTTACCTCCCATTACCTCCCTTTACCTCCCATTACCTTCCTTTACCTCCCATTACCTCCCTTTACCTCCCATTACCTCCCTTTACCTCCCATTACCTCCCTTTACCTCCCTTTACCTCCCATTACCTCCCATTAACTCCTTTACCTCCCTCTACCTCCCTTTACCTCGATTTACCTCCCTTCACCTCCCTTCACCTCCCTTTACCTCCCTTTACCTCCCTTTACTCCCTTTACCTCCCTTTACCTCCCATTACCTCCCATTACCTCCCTTTACCTCCCATTACCTCCCATTAACTCCTTTACCTCCCTTTACCTCCCATTACCTCCCTTTACCTCCCATTACCTCCCTTTACCTCCCTTTACCTCCCATTATCTCCCTTTACCTCCCATTACCTCCCATTAACTCCTTTACCTCCCTTTACCTCCCATTACCTCCCTTTACCTCCCATTACCTCCCATTAACTCCTTTACCTCCCTTTACCTCCCATTACCTCCCTTTACCTCCCTTTACCTCCCTTTACCTCCCATTACCTCCCTCTACCTCCCTTTACCTCCCTTTACCTCCCATTACCCCCCTTTACCTCCCATTAACTCCTTTACCTCCCTTTACCTCCCATTACCTCCCATTACCTCCCTTTACCTCCCATTAACTCCTTTACCTCCCTTTACCTCCCATTACCTCCCATTACCTCCCTTTACCTCCCATTAACTCCTTTACCTCCCTTTACCTCCCATTACCTCCCATTACCTCCCTTTACCTCCCATTAACTCCTTTACCTCCCTTTACCTCCCATTACCTCCCATTAACTCCTTTACCTCCCTTTACCTCCCTCTACCTCCCTTTACCTCCCATTACCTCCCTCTACCTCCCTTTACCTCCCTTTCCCTATCCGCCATCTGTCATCAGTTCCCTGGGTGAGGCAGTCAAGAGTTGAACTAGATACCAGTCGTCAGAAAATGCGAGGGAGACAACTCCGTTTATCTACTGAGAGTGTCTGCCCTTGAGGGAGACAGCATTTGATTAAGTGACCCAAATTCCCAGACTATTGACGGCAGTGTTGGTTCACATGGTGGTGGTTATGATGAAGACAAGAAATAATCTGACGACGGGGTGTAAATTTCTACAATGTTTCTTGTTAGACATCGTTAAGACGGTGACGACACTGCTGGTTACAACACGCACAGACAGACATACATACAGACAGATAGACAGACAGATAGACAGACACACACACACACATACACACACACACACCACACTCACAAAAAACCCACACACACACACACACATACACACACACACACATACACACGCATATACACACACATTCACACACACTCACACACGCACACACACACACACATACACACACATACACACACACACACACTCATGCATAAACACACATACACATACACACACACACACACACACATACACACACATACTCATACGCACACACATACACAAACACACATACACACACACACACATACATACACAAACACACACACACACATACACACATACATACACAAACACACACACACACATACACACACACGCATACACACACACACAACACACACACACAACACACAACACACATACACACACACACACTACACAACACACACACACACACACACACACACACACACACACACACACACACACATACACACACACAAGTATTCAAGATTTTTTTTTTTGAATAACAGAACAGACATTTAACAGAAAGACTGAACACTAACTTACTTGACTTTTTCTATCCTCCTGTGCCGTTAAGCGTCGAGGGTGGGTGGGGGGGGGGGGAGTTGCAGGTTTTGGACATGGGCTAGATGTGTAGTGACTGCCATAGTTAGCTTGACTTTCAGTTGTTTCTTTCGCACCTTGTATTCGTCTTTTCCTAGGATGCCCTTGTATTCGTCTTTTCCTAGGGTGCCCCCTTGTATTCGTCTTTTCCTAGGGTGCCCCCTTGTATTCGTCTTTTCCTAGGATGCCCCTTGTATTCTCCTTTTCCTAGGGTGCCCCCTTGTATTCGTCTTTTCCTAGGATGCCCCTTGTATTCGTCTTTTCCTAGGATGCCCCTTGTATTCGTCTTTTCCTAGGGTGCCCCCTTGTATTCGTCTTTTCCTAGGATGCCCCCTTCCTTTGGATCAATGTCCTTTCATGTAATAAATTTCATGTGCTGGATGTTCGCTTGGAAGCCTCGTGAGATGACTGAATGATTTCAGCCTGTGTTTTTGTGTTATATTGTAGACATGGCATCTCCACGGCGTCTCTAATGACGTCATTTCCGATCTTGTCTTGACGTGTGACACCATTGTTTTCCTGACCCATCTCATCTCGCAAGCTGTCATTTTGTTTTTTCGTCTTTCGTTAAGTGTCCATGTCTGGCACTGATGACAAAGCGTTGGTATAAAGATAGAGCTTATTAATTGACACTTTGTGTCCATAGAGTACAGAGCCGTTGGTATAAAGATAGAGCTTATTAATTGACACTTTGTGTCCATAGAGTACAGAGCGTTGGTATAAAGATAGAGCTTATTAATTGACACTTTGTGTCCATAGAGTACAGAGCGTTGGTATAAAGATAGAGCTTATTAATTGACACTTTGTGTCCATAGAGTACAGAGCGTTGGTATAAAGACAGAGCTTATTAATTGACACTTTGTGTCCAGAGTACAAAGCGTTGGTATAAAGACAGAGCTTATTAATTGACACTTTGTGTCCATAGAGTACAAAGCGTTGGTATAAAGGTAGAGCTTATTAATTGACACTTTGTGTCCATAGCTATGTGTGAATGTAATAGCGGAGGGGCCAGTTGATAAGTCACTGCGTTTGCTCTCTAGATTCTTGTTTCGATTTCCCTATCCATGTTGCTATTCTGTGTAAAAGTTTGCTTCCTAAATATTTGAATTCTTCAGCTTGTTTTACTTCCACGTTGTTGACCTGTAATTCCAGCTTGCCCGGGCTTCTTGCTCACCTTATAACCTCTGTTTTGGACACACAGATTTTCATGTTGTAATCTTCACAGCTTGCACTTAAGTTACTGAGGTGTTCCTGTGATTCTTTTGCATCTTCATCAGTTAGTTCTTGGTACTGGTCACCAGCAAATAGTAGGACTACTTCATTCAGGTCTTCAAGATTTGGATTTGTGTCCTTTGTGATTCCTGTCCACGTAGATGATAAACAACATAGGGGACAAAACACAACCTTGGCCAACTCCTGTTTGGCAGATATGTGATTTGGCATTTCAGAATATAGTAATAATATTGATGATGGTGATGACAATAAATAATAATAATAATAATAATAATAATAATAATAATAATGATAATAATAATAATAATAATAATGATAATAATAATAATAATAATGATAATGATAATGATAATAATAATAATAATAATAATAATAATAATAATAATAATAATAATAATAATGACAATTACAGTATTCATATTGAGCCAAATCTTGACAATTGGAGTCAAGGCGCACCCACACATCAGACATACGCATGCGATAAACGCAGACCACTTTACCAGACGCGAAAACACACACAGGCAGTTGCAGAAAATTATTGTTGGAAAAGAGGTGCTTTTTTAAATTAGATTTAAAAGCAGAAAGGGAAGGTGATAGACGAAGTTTACCCCAGACAGGTATTGCCATAAACAGCCAAGGAAGGCTGGCCGACAGTTGATGGTTTAAATCTAGGAACATTAAGGGAATGAGTATCATAAGCTGAGCGCAACGTGTGAGTTTGCTTATAAATATTAATGTTGTCACAAAGCTGTGATGGGGCAGAATGGTGAAAGATTTATAACACAAGGTGTCCAGCTTATGTTTAGTTCTGTTTAAAACAGGCATCTGGTGCTGACAGGGAAGGAGAGGACTGACATGATCAACCTTTTCTTTCTGTAGACAAGACCAGCAGCTGTGTTCTGTACGCTTTGCAGACATAGGAGAGAAGAAGCTGGCAGTCCAGAAAGGACAGCGTTACAGTAAACAAGACGAGACACAATGAGAGATGTCACAAGCTTAGATGTCACAAGCTTTGATGTCACAAGCTTACATGTCACAAGCTTTGATGTCACAAGCTTTGATGTCACAAGCTTAGATGTCACAAGCTTTGATGTCACAAGCTTAGATGTCACAAGCTTTGATGTCACAAGCTTTGATGTCACAAGCTTTGATGTCACAAGCTTAGATGTCACAAGCTTTGATGTCACAAGCTTTGATGTCACAAGCTTTGATGTCACAAGCTTTGATGTCACAAGCTTTGATGTCACAAGCTTAGATGTCACAAGCTTAGATGTCACAAGCTTAGATGTCACAAGCTTAGATGTCACAAGCTTAGATGTCACAAGCTTCACAAGCTTAGATGTCACAAGCTTAGATGTCACAAGCTTTGATGTCACAAGCTTTGATGTCACAAGCTTACATGTCACAAGCTTTGATGTCACAAGCTTTGATGTCACAAGCTTTGATGTCACAAGCTTTGATGTCACAAGCTTTGATGTCACAAGCTTTGATGTCACAAGCTTTGATGTCACAAGCTTTGATGTCACAAGCTTACATGTCACAAGCTTTGATGTCACAAGCTTTGATGTCACAAGCTTAGATGTCACAAGCTTTGATGTCACAAGCTTAGATGTCACAAGCTTTGATGTCACAAGCTTTGATGTCACAAGCTTAGATGTCACAAGCTTTGATGTCACAAGCTTTGATGTCACAAGCTTTGATGTCACAAGCTTAGATGTCACAAGCTTAGATGTCACAAGCTTAGATGTCACAAGCTTAGATGTCACAAGCTTAGATGTCACAAGCTTAGATGTCACAAGCTTCACAAGCTTAGATGTCACAAGCTTAGATGT
The DNA here is from genome assembly GCA_030674185.1 of Monoplex corrugatus. Classification (NCBI taxonomy): domain Eukaryota; kingdom Metazoa; phylum Mollusca; class Gastropoda; order Littorinimorpha; family Ranellidae; genus Monoplex; species Monoplex corrugatus. Next base: position 1,865,411 of record CM060315.1, on the reverse strand, counting down.
CACAAGCTTTGATGTCACAAGCTTTGATGTCACAAGCTTTGATGTCACAAGCTTACATGTCACAAGCTTACATGTCACAAGCTTTGATGTCACAAGCTTTGATGTCACAAGCTTTGATGTCACAAGCTTGATGTCACAAGCTTACATGTCACAAGCTTTGATGTCACAAGCTTAGATGTCACAAGCTTAGATGTCACAAGCTTTGATGTCACAAGCTTAGATGTCACAAGCTTAGATGTCACAAGCTTTGATGTCACAAGCTTTGATGTCACAAGCTTTGATGTCACAAGCTTACATGTCACAAGCTTAGATGTCACAAGCTTAGATGTTACAAGCTTAGATGTCACAAGCTTTGATGTCACAAGCTTAGATGTCACAAGCTTAGATTGTCACAAGCTTTGATGTCACAAGCTTTGATGTCACAAGCTCATATGCAACCAATGTTACGAATAATATTATGATAGTAGTACGATTGGCAGGTCTGGGTCACAATTCAGCATAGAAAGAGTGTTGTCCAAGGTCACATCCAGGTTCTTGACAGAATCAGAGAGAAGGATGATGTTGTCACCTAGCTGAATAGTATTCAGTGTGATAGAGGCAAGTTTGGTTTTGGTTGCCTACGAGCATGGCTTCAGTTTTATCACCATTTAATGTTCTTTTGTGTATCCAGTTCTGATATCTGTTTTTTGTGTCATCCAGTTCTGGATATCTGTTTCTTTTGTGTCATCCAGTTCTGGATATCTGTTTCTTTTGTGTCATCCAGTTCTGGATATCTGTTTCTTTTGTGTCATCCAGTTCTGGATATCTGTTTCTTTTGTGTCATCCAGTTCTGGATATCTGTTTCTTTTGTGTCATCCAGTTCTGGATATCTGTTTCTTTTGTGTCATCCAGTTCTGGATATCTGTTTCTTTTGTGTCATCCAGTTCTGGATATCTGTTTCTTTTGTGTCATCCAGTTCTGGATATCTGTTTTTTTGTGTCATCCAGTTCTGGATATCTGTTTCTTTTGTGTCATCCAGTTCTGGATATCTGTTTCTTTTGTGTCATCCAGTTCTGGATATCTGTTTCTTTTGTGTCATCAGTTCGATATCTGTTTCTTTTGTGTCATCCAGTTCTGGATATCTGTTCTTTTGTGTCATCAGTTTGGATATCTGTTTTCTTTTGTGTCATCCAGTTCTGGATATCTGTTTCTTTTGTGTCATCCAGTTCTGGATATCTGTTTCTTTTGTGTCATCCAGTTCTGGATATCTGTTTCTTTTGTGTCATCCAGTTCTGGATATCTGTTTCTTTTGTGTCATCCAGTTCTGGATATCTGTTTCTTTTGTGTCATCCAGTTCTGGATATCTGTTTCTTTTGTGTCATCCAGTTCTGGATATCTGTTTCTTTTGTGTCATCCAGTTCTGGATATCTGTTTTCTTTTGGTGTATCCAGTTTCTGGATATCTGTTTGTCTTTTGTGTCATCCAGTTCTGGATATCTGTTTCTTTTGTGTCATCCAGTTCTGGATATCTGTTTCTTTTGTGTCATCCAGTTCTGGATATCTGTTTCTTTTGTGTCATCCAGTTCTGGATATCTGTTTCTTTTGTGTCATCCAGTTCTGGATATCTGTTTCTTTTGTGTCATCCATTCTGGTATCTGTTTCTTTTGTGTCATCCAGTTCTGGATATCTGTTTCTTTTGTGTCATCCAGTTCTGGATATCTGTTTCTTTTGTGTCATCCAGTTCTGGATATCTGTTTCTTTTGTGTCATCCAGTTCTGGATATCTGTTTCTTTTGTGTCATCCAGTTCTGGATATCTGTTTCTTTTGTGTCATCCAGTTCTGGATATCTGTTTCTTTTGTGTCATCCAGTTCTGGATATCTGTTTCTTTTGTGTCATCCAGTTCTGGATATCTGTTTCTTTTGTGTCATCCATCTGGATATCTGTTTCTTTTGTGTCATCAGTTCTGGATATCTGTTTCTTTTGTGTCATCCAGTTCTGGATATCTGTTTCTTTTGTGTCATCCAGTTCTGGATATCTGTTTCTTTTGTGTCATCCAGTTCTGGATATCTGTTTCTTTTGTGTCATCCAGTTCTGGATATCTGTTTCTTTTGTGTCATCCAGTTCTGGATATCTGTTTCTTTTGTGTCATCCAGTTCTGGATATCTGTTTCTTTTGTGTCATCCAGTTCTGGATATCTGTTTCTTTTGTGTCATCCAGTTCTGGATATCTGTTTTTTGTGTCATCCAGTCTGGATATCTGTTCTTTTGTGTCATCAGTTTGGATATCTGTTTCTTTTGTGTCATCCAGTTCTGGATATCTGTTTCTTTTGTGTCATCCAGTTCTGGATATCTGTTTCTTTTGTGTCATCCAGTTCTGGATATCTGTTTCTTTTGTGTCATCCAGTTCTGGATTCTTGTTTCTTTTGTGTCATCCAGTTCTGGATATCTGTTTCTTTTGTGTCATCCAGTTCTGGATATCTGTTTCTTTTGTGTCATCCAGTTCTGGATATCTGTTTCTTTTGTGTCATCCAGTTCTGGATATCTGTTTCTTTTGTGTCATCCAGTTCTGGATATCTGTTTCTTTTGTGTCATCCAGTTCTGGATATCTGTTTCTTTTGTGTCATCCAGTTCTGGATATCTGTTTCTTTTGTGTCATCCAGTTCTGGATATCTGTTTCTTTTGTGTCATCCAGTTCTGGATATCTGTTTCTTTTGTGTCATCCAGTTCTGGATATCTGTTTCTTTTGTGTCATCCAGTTCTGGATATCTGTTTCTTTTGTGTCATCCAGTTCTGGATATCTGTTTCTTTTGTGTCATCCAGTTCTGGATATCTGTTTCTTTTGTGTCATCCAGTTCTGGATATCTGTTTCTTTTGTGTCATCCAGTTCTGGATATCTGTTTCTTTTGTGTGCCATCCAGTTCTGGATATCTGTTTCTTTTGTGTCATCCAGTTCTGGATATCTGTTTCTTTTGTGTCATCCAGTTCTGGATATCTGTTTCTTTTGTGTCATCCAGTTTCTGGATATCTGTTTCTTTTGTGTCATCCAGTTCTGGATATCTGTTTCTTTTTTTGTTTTGTTCATCCAGTTCTGGATATCTGTTTCTTTTGTGTCATCCAGTTCTGGATATTCTTTTCTTATTGTGTTCTTTGGTATCCAGTTCTGGATATCTGTTTCTTTTGTGTCATCCAGTTCTGGATATCTGTTTCTTTTGTGTCATCCAGTTCTGGATATCTGTTTCTTTTGTGTCATCCAGTTCTGGATATCTGTTTCTTTTGTGTCATCCAGTTGGATATCTGTTCTTTTGTTATCATTCTTTTGTTCTTTGTGCATCATTCTGTATTTTCTTTTGTTCATTCTGATATCTTTTCTTTTGTTCATATTCTGGATATCTGTTTCTTTTGTGTCATCCAGTTCTGGATATCTGTTTCTTTTGTGTCATCCAGTTCTGGATATCTTTTCTGTTTCTTTTGTGTCATCCAGTTCTGGATATCTGTTTCTTTTGTGTCATCCAGTTCTGGATATCTGTTTCTTTTGTGTCATCCAGTTCTGGATATCTGTTTCTTTTGTGTCATCCAGTTCTGGATATCTGTTTCTTTTGTGTCATCCAGTTCTGGATATCTGTTTCTTTTGTGTCATCCAGTTCTGGATATCTGTTTCTTTTGTGTCATCCAGTTCTGGATATCTGTTTCTTTTGTGTCATCCAGTTCTGGATATCTGTTTCTTTTGTGTCATCCAGTTCTGGATATCTGTTTCTTTTGTGTCATCCAGTTCTGGATATCTGTTTCTTTTGTGTCATCCAGTTCTGGATATCTGTTTCTTTTGTGTCATCCAGTTCTGGATATCTGTTTCTTTTGTGTCATCCAGTTCTGGATATCTGTTTCTTTTGTGTCATCCAGTTCTGGATATCTGTTTCTTTTGTGTCATCCAGTTCTGGATATCTGTTTCTTTTGTGTCATCCAGTTCTGGATATCTGTTTCTTTTGTGTCATCCAGTTCTGGATATCTGTTTCTTTTGTGTCATCCAGTTCTGGATATCTGTTTCTTTTGTGTCATCCAGTTCTGGATATCTGTTTCTTTTGTGTCATCCAGTTCTGGATATCTGTTTCTTTTGTGTCATCCAGTTCTGGATATCTGTTTCTTTTGTGTCATCCAGTTCTGGATATCTGTTTCTTTTGTGTCATCCAGTTCTGGATATCTGTTTCTTTTGTGTCATCCAGTTCTGGATATCTGTTTCTTTTGTGTCATCCAGTTCTGGATATCTGTTTCTTTTGTGTCATCCAGTTCTGGATATCTGTTTCTTTTGTGTCATCCAGTTCTGGATATCTGTTTCTTTTGTGTCATCCAGTTCTGGATATCTGTTTCTTTTGTGTCATCCAGTTCTGGATATCTGTTTCTTTGTGTCATCCATCGATTTTCTTGGATCATTCTTGTTTCTTTTGTGTCATCCAGTTCTGGATATCTGTTTCTTTTGTGTCATCCAGTTCTGTATATCTGGACATCAGTATTCAAACCCACGTTGAGTTGAATCGAACAGAGACATTTTGATAATAACCACCATGTGTATGGCGCTCCATCTCACAAGAGTCCTACCCACTTCACACCAGTTTGAGTGCCACAGGCAGAAACACGTCCCACCTGTCTCACCTGTCGGCGTCACTGGGTTAAATGTTGGTCGCTGTACTCTTTGACACCGCTACTCATTTCCAAGCGGTTTGTATTGACTTGTGTGGACAACTTCTTGAATGTTTAGGCCACTGATGTTGGTTATGTTCTCGATGTATACGATTAAAGGTCTGCTTGTCTTCCTTTTTGCCTCTGTTTTTCTTTCACAAATGGTTGTCATGAGGTCCGTGTTCTTACTACGAGACGTATAGCCAGTGTATTTAAGTCTTCTCTTGTTGATGTCTGCTAGTAGTTTTCTGGTGGAATCGAGTTCTGCTGGGACACTTTCGTTAGTTCTTCTATCTGTCCATTTGACACGTAGTAGTCTCCGATAAAACCACATCCTTGCTGCCTCAATTCTTTGCAGTCGGCTTTTCTGAGAGTCCAGACTTCACAGCCATAAATCATGACTGGCCACATCAAACATTTTAAAAGTCTGATTTTCAGGTCATTTGGTATGCCTCTGTCTTTCCAGATATTGTTTAGTTGGACCATTTTTTACTTTGCCATTCCAATTCTTATTTTGATGTCTTTAGATAATGTTCCATCATCAGTTTTTAAGGAAACTAAATTGAAGATTTTTAACATTTTAAATTAAGGAACTGTATTAATTGAAATGTCTTGTTTGTTTTCAGTGTTTTTGCCTTTGATATGTAGCACTTTTGTTTTCTTGGTATTCAAGTTTAGGTCAGCCTTTTTGCCCACTGCATCTATCCTGTACAGAATTCTTTTCATACTGGTAATGTTGTCTGCTTATAGCACAGTATCATCGGCATAGCGCAGGTTTGTAAGGTTTTTCCTCCCATCTTTATGCCCATGCCTTCTATATCAGCATCTCTCTGACTTGTTCCGTATAGACGTTAAAGAGATACTGTGAGAGGATACAGTGTTTTCTAAGTCCCCTATGGATGTTGACAAATTTACATTTCTGACTGTTCCATCAAATTGTAGCCTTTTGGTCTTTATATAATGAGGCAGTTTAATGAAATGAGATGTTTAGGAAAGCCCATTTTGACCACTTCGTTGAATAGGTGGAGATGGATGACGCTATCGAAATCTTTGCTACAGTCTGCAAAGTTGACGAAAGCTTCTTCTACAGTGCTTTTTATTTTCTCTACGAGTGTTTGTAACAAATAACATGTCAGTTGTGCCTCTGTTGGATCTGTAGCCTGCCTGTGTGTTTGTAACAAATACCATGTCAGTTGTGCCTCTGTTGGATTTGTAGCCTGCCTGGCAGTCAGGTATTTCTCCTTCTATGTTGGGCTTCAGTCTGTTGAGAATAATTATGAGCAGAATCTTACTGGCGTGGCTGATTAGGGCAGTGGTTCTGTAGTTGTTACAATCTTTGACATTGCCATTCGTTTAAAGCATCACGAATTCTTGAAGTGTCCCATCTGTTGGCCACTGATGAGTATTCCAGACTTTACAACAAAGATGGTGCATCGCTTTAAGGTCTTCTTTTCCAGCATGTTTTAACAATTCCCCCGGAACATTGCCAAACACGTAAAGCAAAGACATGTCAACCCCTACAGCTATGATTACATCACGTGTACTACAAGACATGTCACGTTAAAAAAAACCCCAATTAACATAAATTATAACAAAACGTATAATTCCACACATGGGACGGTATTGCAGATTGTATCTGTGCACACGCCTCATCTAATAATATGCTCTCTATAATTTTCCATTGCTTTTATTCTTTCTCCCCATTTATAGCCATGCGTGTGTGTGTGTGTGTGTGTGTGTGTGTGTGTGTGTGTGTGCGTGCGTGCGTGCGTGTGTGTGCCTGCGTGCGTGCGTGTGTGTGTCTGTTTCAGCGCTTAGATTTGATTTTATCAAGATTTTGCGCTATATGAATATTGTAATAATTATTATTATTATTATTATTATTATTATTATTATTATTATTATTATCTAACAACCACTGCGTGACGTCATGACTAAAGATGTCTGTCCTGGTGAGATGGCTTCCAGCTTTTCCTTGTCTGACTTCCATGAAAGTTAATGGCTGAACGCTGCCTGCTGTGTGTTGTATGTGGCCATGGAATTAACACAATGTGAACATCACACCTCACTAATACACTGTACTGACTGTTAACATCACACCTCACTAACACACTGTACTGACTGTTAACATCACACCTCACTAATACACTGTACCGACTGTTAACATCACACCTCACTGATACACTGTACTGACTGTTAACATCACACCTCACTAACACACTGTACTGTTAACATCACACCTCACTGATACACTGTACTGACTGTTAACATCACACCTCACTAACACACTGTACTGTTAACATCACACCTCACTGATACACTGTACTGACTGTTAACATCACACCTCACTAATACACTGTACTGTTAACATCACACCTCACTAACACACTGTACTGACTGTTAACATCACACCTCACTAATACACTGTACTGACTGTTAACATCACACCTCACTAACACACTGCACTGACTGTTAACATAACACCTCACTGATACACTGTACTGACTGTTAACATCACACCTCACTAACACACTGTACTGTTAACATCACACCTCACTGATACACTGTACTGACTGTTAACATCACACCTCACTAATACACTGTACTGACTGTTAACATCACACCTCACTAACACACTGTACTGACTGTTAACATCACACCTCACTAATACACTGTACTGACTGTTAACATCACACCTCACTAACACACTGCACTGACTGTTAACATAACACCTCACTAACACACTGTACTGACTGTTAACATCACACCTCACTGATACACTGTACCGACTGTTAACATCACACCTCACTAATACACTGTACTGACTGTTAACATCACACCTCACTAACACACTGTACTGACTGTTAACATCACACCTCACTAATACACTGTACTGACTGTTAACATCACACCTCACTAACACACTGCACTGACTGTTAACATAACACCTCACTGATACACTGTACTGACTGTTAACATCACACCTCACTAACACACTGTACTGACTGTTAACATCACACCTCACTAACACACTGTACTGACTGTTAACATCACACCTCACTAATACACTGTACTGACTGTTAACATCACACCTCACTAACACACTGTACTGACTGTTAACATCACACCTCACTAACACACTGTACTGACTGTTAACATAACACCTCACTGATACACTGTACTGACTGTTAACATCACACCTCACTAACACACTGTACTGACTGTTAACATCACACCTCACTAACACACTGTACTGACTGTTAACATCACACCTCACTGATACACTGTACTGACTGTTAACATAACACCTCACTAACACACTGTACTGACTGTTAACATCACACCTCACTAACACACTGTACTGACTGTTAACATAACACCTCACTGATACACTGTACTGACTGTTAACATCACACCTCACTAACACACTGTACTGACTGTTAACATCACACCTCACTGATACACTGTACTGACTGTTAACATCACACCTCACTAATACACTGTACTGACTGTTAACATCACACCTCACTAACACACTGTACTGACTGTTAACATAACACCTCACTGATACACTGTACTGACTGTTAACATAACACCTCACTAACACACTGTACTGACTGTTAACATAACACCTCACTAACACACTGTACTGACTGTTAACATCACACCTCACTGATACACTGTACTGACTGTTAACATCACACCTCACTAACACACTGTACTGACTGTTAACATAACACCTCACTAACACACTGTACTGACTGTTAACATAACACCTCACTGATACACTGTACTGCTATCATTACACCTCACTGATACACTGTACTGACTGACCATGTAACCAGATTGTCAAACAGAAGAAATAATAATAATAATAATAATAATTACAATATTTATATAGCGCAAAATCTTGATAAAATCAAATCTAAGCGCTAAAGCAGACACACACGCACGCACGCACACACACACACACACACACACACACACACACGCATGGCTATAAATGGGGAGAAAGAATAAAAGCAATAAAAGCAAGAATAAAAGCAATGGAAAATTATAGAGAGCATAGCATACAATTATATATTATAACCATGTGATTCCCCTCCGAGCGGAAACAGGCTGCAGAGGAGGGAGGGGGGGTTGAGTGAGGTTAGGATTTTATGCAGAGGAGAAAAGGTGGGTTTTGAGAGCGGACTTGAAGGAGACAAATGTAGGTTGCTGACGGACTGAGAGAGGAAGTTTGTTCCAGGAGAGTGGACCAGAAACAGAGAAGGCTCGTGGACCATAGGTATTGAGCTTAGTGCGTGGAAAGCGAAAAGTCAGAGGATCGGAGGCAGAGCGGAGGGTACGTGAGGGAACATAGATCTCAAGTAGGCTTGACAGGTAATCGGGGGCTGCGTTATTGAGGCTTTTGTAGCACATGGTGTCTAGTTTGTATTGTATGCGCTTTGATACAGGGAGCCAGTGAAGTTGTGCCAGGAGAGGAGATATGTGGTCAGCTTTTTTCTTTTTGAGTACAAGGCGTACAGCATTGTTTTGAATGCGCTGTAGGATGTGAATGGTGGAGGCAGGAAGATCAGACAGGAGTGAATTGCAATAGTCAATGCGAGACATTATGAAGGAGAGAACGAGTTTTGCAGTTGTTTCGACAGAGAGATACTTCCTGATCAGCCTTATACGATGGAGATGATAGTATCAAGATCTGGCAGTTTGAGAAACAAAGTTGTTCATGGAGAGGGTAGAGTCAATGCAGACACCAAGGTTTTTAGCTGAATCAGAAATTGGGACTGATGTGTTACATAATGGGAGAGAAAGAGGAGGCAGCTGAGAAAGTTTCTGACGGGTGCCAATGAGGATAGCTTCTGTCTTGTCGTCATTAAGCTGAAGTTTATTGTCTGTCATCCAGTTCTTAATGTCTGAGTAACACTCAGTGGTGCGAGTCAACAGGCGCTGTATATTATTAGGTGAGTCACTGTCTTGAAGTTGGGTGTCATCAGCATAGAAGTGGTGTTTTATAGAGTGGGAGTTGATGATGGTGGACAGGGGGGAGGTGTAGAGAGTGAAAAGAACAAGGCCAAGGACAGATCCTTGTGGAACACCACAGGTCAGGTATGCAGGTTGAGAGTAAGTGCCATTGATGAGAACAGTTTGTTTTCTGTTTGATAGGTATGAAGTGAACCAGGACAGAGCAATGTCAGAGATGCCAAAAGTATGATGAAGTCTAGAAAGGAGAATACCATGATCAATGGTGTCAAAGGCTGCAGACAGATCAAGGAGTGTGAGGAGAGAGACTTTGCCAGTATCAGTTGCAAGGAGGAGATTGTTGAGAATGTGTAGTAGGGCAGTTTCAGTGCTATGGCACTGGCGGTAGGCTGACTGGAAAGGATTGAGGAGTTTGTTGGCAGACAGGTGAGAGTTCAGCTGGTTGAGGACGACTTTTTCAAGGAGTTTCGACAAGAAAGAGAGATTAGAGATAGGCCGATAATTTTTCAGTTCATTTGGGTCTAAATTGTGTTTCTTGAGGAGAGGGTGAACAATAGCAGACTTGAAAGAATCTGGGACAGTTCCAGTTTGAAAAGAAGTGTTGATGATGTCAGTGATGAATGGGAGGAGAGTAGGGAGACAGTCGGAGTAGGGAGAACCTGGAAGAAGATCCAGTTCGCAGGTTTTGAACGACATAGATCTGATTGTGTTGAGAATTTCTTCTTGTGAGACTGGGGTAAAAGTAGTAAGAGGTGTGCCAGAGAAGGAAGGGTCAGGTGGGCATGGTTGACAGGGTGTCCTGTCAAGCCTGTCACGAAGAATTTGTATTTTGGTGGTGAAATAGTTGGAGAATATAGATGGGAGTTCTTCATTTGTATCTTTTGTTGGGAGAGGTAAATCTTTTCGTGTGCCAAGGAGATGATTCATGGTTGTAAAGAGTTCTTTTGAAGAAGAGGCATTCAGGATTTTGGTTTGGAAATAGCTTGTTTCAGTCTCTCACATACGCACAAAGAGACACCACACGTTGTGCACACACAACTAAGACAGACGCACGTGCCGAAGAAAAGTACACGAGTCATGTTCAGAAGCATCACGCACATCCCTTTAATGAAATTGAACCCATGTCCCCCTATTTTATCCTCTTGTCCCATTTTCATTGGAGACCAGGACTGTTTTTTTTTAGACAGAAAAAAGAAATGAAGAAAGGTGTGTGAAGGATTTGAGCATGGTACGTGAGCGTGGCAGCCAGCCGATGATTAACTTTTATCTCGTTCCTGCTGACGCTGGCATTTTCACAGAAACTGGATAGCCGAGGACGGCCATCCCAGTTTGAAGTCAACCCTACTGTTTTGTAATTTCCTCTTATTTCCTTAGGGGGAGGTTGCTTCGTATCGACCGGACAGAGATGCGTGTCTGTGTGTCTGTGATAGTTTCACTTTTGGCTTTAGTTTCTCACGCTATCGTCTCCACGTCCAGAATACATTTCATTTGTACTGATGTCACTGATACCATGTGATGGAGAAGATCCAAACATGTCATGGCATAAGCCATAAACCTGTACATAAGTCATAAACCTGTACATAAGCCATAAACCTGTACATAAGCCATAAACCTGTACATAAGCCATAAACCTGTACATAAGCCATAGATCTGTACATAAGCCACAAACCTGTACATAAAGTCATAAACCTGTACATAACCATAAACCTGTACATAAGTCATAAACCTGTACATAAGTCATAAACCTGTACATAAGTCATAAACCTGTACATAACCATAAACCTGTACATAGCCATAAACCTGTACATAAGCCATAAACCTGTACATAAGCCATAAACCTGTACATAAGCCATAAACCTGTACATAGCCATAAACCTGTACATAAGTCATAAACCTGTACATAAGCCATAAACCTGTACATAGCCATAAACCTGTACATAGCCATAAACCTGTACATAAGTCATAAACCTGTACATAAGCCATAAACCTGTACATAAGTCATAAACCTGTACATAAGCCATAAACCTGTACATAAGCCATAAACCTGTACATAAGCCATAAACCTGTACATAAGCCATAAACCTGTACATAAGTCATAAACCTGTACATAAGTCATAAACCTGTACATAGTCATAAACCTGTGCATAGCCATAAACCTGTACATAACCATAAACCTGCATATAAGCCATGAACCTGTACATAGTCATAAACCTGCATATAAGCCATAAACCTGTACATAGTCATAAACCTGTACATAAGTCATAAACCTGCATATAAGCCATAAACCTGTACATAGTCATAAACCTGTACATAACCATAAACCTGCATATAAGCCATAAACCTGTACATAACCATAAACCTGCATATAAGCCATAAACCTGTACATAGTCATAAACCTGTACATAAGTCATAAACCTGTACATAAGCCATAAACCTGTACATATTCATAAACCTGTACATAGTCATAAACCTGTACATAGTCATAAACCTGTACATAGTCATAAACCTGCACATAAGCCATAAACCTGTACATAGCCATAAACCTGTACATAAGCCATAAGCCTGTACATACCCATAAACCTGTACATACCCATAAACCTGTACATAGCCATAACATGTACATAAGCCATACGCCTTTACATAGCCATAACCTGTACATAAGCCATAAGCCTGTACATAGCCATAAACCTGTACATAAGCCTGTACATAGCCATAAACCTGTACATAGCCATAAACCTGTACATAGCCATAAACCTGTACATAAGTCATAAACCTGTACATAAGTCATAAACCTGTACATAGCCATAAACCTGTGCATAGCCATAAACCTGTACATAAACCTGTACATAGCCACAAACCTGTACATAGCCATAAACCTGTACATAGCCATAAACCTGTACATAGCCATAAACCTGTACATACCCATAAACCTGTACATAGCCATAAACCTGTACATAAGTCATAAACCTGTACATAAGCCATAACCCTGTACATAAGCCATTGATCTGTGCATTAGCCATAAACCTGTAATAAGTCATAAACCTGTAATAAGTCATAAACCTGTACATAAGTCATAAACCTGTACATAAGCCATAAACCTGTAACAAGTCATAAACCTGTAATAAGCCATAAACCTGTACATAAGCCATACCCACTGGCAGGATATTGAGACCCTACCCAATGAATGGAGTTTTATGCCTGTCTTTGTATCAGTTTGTCATGGGAACAATCTACGCTACATTTGTGTGAAATGTAATATTAAAAGAACTAGGAAGGGATGAAAACTTAACTGGCCTCTCTCGCCAACCTCCTGTACACATTACATCATACAAACAGCCACACACCCCAAACAACACCACACATGGCTTCCATCAGCCCAGCAACACGATTCATCATCTTCACCATCCCAGGGCAGTAGATCCACGTGAGATTTTTAGGTTGCTAAGGTTCATTGCTTTGTGCCAGTGTTGGGCTCCCACTCCATTTTGCACTGTTTGAAATAAGTTCATGAGTCAGTCAGGAAGAAGGCTTGACTTTCATATTACTTCATCATCTAATGACACCGTGACAAAAAGTGTTACAAGATTTTCTCAAGTGTTTCTGGATGGATCTTTTACTACTTTTACGTTGGCTGTGTAGACCATTAAGACGATAATTATGACTGAACAGCCTTGGAGATGACTTTGTGAAGGTCAGGGACACGTGGCCCATTAAACATTGCCAAACAATAGGAGTTTTGAAGAAAGGAATGTGAATACCAGTTTCTCATGAATTGTCCACATTTTGACCTTCTGTTTTCACTGTCGTGACAGTGTGCCATTGTCCAGTTTTTGTTTTAATTTGATGTTTCCATAAGATGGCAGGTTTTTGGAAAGTACAAATGCCTATCAATTAACATCAGAAAGAGAGTCCTTGAATGTTATATAGAACCAATACTGTTGTACGGATGCGAGGCGTGGACAGTCAGCAAGCAAAGCCAGAGCAGGATCGAGGCAGCCGAGATGTGGTTTCTCAGAAGAATGTTGAGAGTTCCATGGACAGCAAAGAAAACAAACGAGACAGTCTTGATGGAGGCAGACACAAGTAGATCACTCATAAGGAAGATTAAGAAAAGACAAGCAACATTTATAGGCCATTTTATGAGGAAGGGGGATTTGGAGCACCTGGTCACAACGGGGAAGCTGGAGGGAAAGAGAGCACCAGGTAGACCCAGGGAGAGAATACTGGACAGACTTGCAGAGTGGCTGGGGATGAGGAGGGTGGGGGGAGATGCTGGGGGCAACGAGAGATAGAGATGGTTGGAAGTCCATGGTCGCCAACGCCATGCGGCAGGGCACCTGATGATGATGATGATGATGATGATGATGATGATGATGACACAGTCTGGATCTTTTGTAGTGCTGTCAGGGAGATTTTGAGAGTGGCTTGAGCGTCTTTTCTGTGAAATTTCTCTGCTTGTTTCTTTGTTTGTTGTGAATTTTAGTTTGTTACAGATTGTAATCTTATCTTCACCCACCTCTCTGCTCCATCCCTTTGTGCGCCTGATGTCTATAGTTTTCGTTCGTTCGTTTGTTTGTTTTTTTGTTTGATTGTTTGATTGTTTGATTGGTTGATTGGTTGATTTTCTCTTTGTCACTTTGTCACTGTGTCCATCTGTCTGTCTCTATAGCAAGGACTAGCTGTAAGACAGGACCAGTAGGACCACAAACTGTTATCCTTAAGTAATAAACTGTTTTGGTCTGTCTGTCTGTCTGTCTGTCTGTCTATCTCTTAGTCAGTCTGTTTGCCCATTTGCCTGTCTTCTTCTGTCTGACTGTCTTCCTGTCTGTCTGTCTGTCCGTCTGACTACGTCTGTCGGTCTGATTGTCTGTCTGTTTATTTGTTCGACTATCTGTGTATCAGCATGTTTGTCTGTTCGTCTGTCTGTTAGTCTGTTACACGTACCAGTCAGAATCTGTCTAATGTTTCTCTTCGAACCCTGTCCACCAGCTTCCTTAACCCTTTCACTCCTCACACTGTCCACTTTCACTTATCCCTGTCATCTTTCACTCCTCACTTGTCCACATTTCACTCATCACCTGTCCACCTTTCACTCATCACCCTGTCCACCTTTCACTCCTCACACTGTCCACCTTTCACTCCTCACACTGTCCACCTTTCACTCCTCACACTGTCCACCTTTCACTCATCACACTGTCCACCTTTCACTCCTCACACTGTCCACCTTTCACTCATCACACTGTCCACCTTTCACTCCTCACACTGTCCACCTTTCACTCATCACACTGTCCACCTTTCACTCATCACACTGTCCACCTTTCACTCATCACACTGTCCACCTTTCACTCCTCACACTGTCCACCTTTCACTCCTCACACTGTCCACCTTTCACTCCTCACACTGTCCACCTTTCACTCCTCACACTGTCCACCTTTCACTCATCACACTGTCCACCAGCTTCCTTAACCCTTTCACTCATCACACTGTCCACCTTTCACTCATCACCCTGTCCACCTTTCACTCATCACCCTGTCCACCTTTCACTCCTCACACTGTCCACCTTTCACTCATCACACTGTCCACCTTTCACTCCTCACACTGTCCACCTTTCACTCCTCACACTGTCCACCTTTCACTCCTCACACTGTCCACCTTTCACTCATCACACTGTCCACCAGCTTCCTTAACCCTTTCACTCATCACACTGTCCACCTTTCACTCATCACCCTGTCCACCTTTCACTCATCACCCTGTCCACCTTTCACTCCTCACACTGTCCACCTTTCACTCATCACACTGTCCACCTTTCACTCCTCACACTGTCCACCTTTCACTCCTCACACTGTCCACCTTTCACTCCTCACCCTGTCCACCTTTCACTCCTCACACTGTCCACCTTTCACTCATCACCCTGTCCACCTTTCACTCATCACACTGTCCACCTTTCACTCATCACACTGTCCACCTTTCACTCCTCACCCTGTCCACCTTTCACTCATCACACTGTCCACCTTTCACTCATCACACTGTCCACCTTTCACTCCTCACCCTGTCCACCTTTCACTCATCACACTGTCCACCTTTCACTCATCACACTGTCCACCTTTCACTCCTCACCCTGTCCACCTTTCACTCATCACACTGTCCACCTTTCACTCATCACACTGTCCACCTTTCACTCCTCACACTGTCCACCTTTCACTCCTCACACTGTCCACCTTTCACTCATCACACTGTCCACCTTTCACTCATCACACTGTCCACCTTTCACTCTCACACTGTCCACCTTTCACTCCTCACACTGTCCACCTTTCACTCATCACACTGTCCACCTTTCACTCATCACACTGTCCACCTTTCACTCATCACACTGTCCACCTTTCACTCCTCACACTGTCCACCTTTCACTCATCACACTGTCCACCTGCTTCCTTAACCCTTTCACTCATCACACTGTCCACCTTTCACTCCTCACACTGTCCACCTTTCACTCATCACACTGTCCACCTTTCACTCATCACACTGTCCACCTTTCACTCATCACACTGTCCACCTTTCACTCATCACACTGTCCACCTTTCACTCATCACACTGTCCACCTTTCACTCCTCACACTGTCCACCTTTCACTCCTCACACTGTCCACCTTTCACTCATCACACTGTCCACCTGCTTCCTTAACCCTTTCACTCATCACACTGTCCACCTTTCACTCCTCACCCTGTCCACCTTTCACTCATCACACTGTCCACCTTTCACTCATCACACTGTCCACCTTTCACTCCTCACACTGTCCACCTTTCACTCCTCACACTGTCCACCTTTCACTCATCACACTGTCCACCTTTCACTCCTCACCCTGTCCACCTTTTACTCTCCTCCCATTCATCACTGACATCATCAACACTTCTTTTCAAACTGGAACTGTCCCAGATTCTTTCAAGTCTGCTATTGTTCACCCTCTCCTCAAGAAACACAATTTAGACCCAAATGAACTGAAAAATTACAGGCCTATCTCTAATCTCTCTTTCTTGTCAAAACTCCTTGAAAAAGTCGTCCTCAACCAGCTGAACTCTCACCTGTCTGCCAACAATCTCCTCAATCCTTTCCAGTCAGCCTACCGCCAGTGCCATAGCACTGAAACTGCCCTACTACACATTCTCAACAATCTCCTCCTTGCAACTGATACTGGCAAAGTCTCTCTCCTCACACTCCTTGATCTGTCTGCAGCTTTCGATACCATTGACCATGGTATTCTCCTTTCTAGACTTCATCATACTTTTGGCATCCCTGACATTGCTCTCTCCTTTTTCACTTCGTATTTATCAAACAGAAAACAAACTGTTCTCATCAATGGCACTTACTCTCAACCTGCATACCTGACCTGTGGTGTTCCACAAGGATCTGTCCTTGGCCCTGTTCTTTTCACTCTTTATACCTCCCCCTGTCCACCATCATCAACTCCCACTCTATAAAACACCACTTGTATGCTGATGACACCCAACTTCAAGATAGTGACTCACCTGATAATATACAGCGCCTGTTGACTCGCACCACTGAGTGTTACTCGGACATTAAGAACTGGATGACACACAATAGACTTCAGCTTAATGACGACAAGACAGAAGCTATCCTCATTGGCACCCGTCAGAAACTTTCCCAGCTGCCTCCTCTTTCTCTCCCATTATGTAACACATCAGTCCCAATTTCTGATTCAGCTAAAAACCTTGGTGTCTGCATTGACTCTACCCTGTCCATGAACAACTTTGTTTCTCAAACTGCCAGATCTTGCTACTATCATCTCCATCGTATAAGCCTGATCAGGAAGTATCTCTCTGTCGAAACAACTGCAAAACTCGTTCTCTCCTTCATAATGTCTCGCATTGACTATTGCAATTCACTCCTGTCTGGTCTTCCTGCCTCCACCATTCACATCCTACAGCGCATTCAAAACAATGCTGTACGCCTTGTACTCAAAAAGAAAAAAGCTGACCACATATCTCCTCTCCTGGCACAACTTCACTGGCTCCCTGTATCAAAGCGCATACAGTACAAACTAGACACCATGTGCTACAAAAGCCTTAATAACGCAGACCCCGATTACCTGTCAAGCCTACTTGAGATCTATGTTCCCTCACGTACCCTCCGCTCTGCCTCCGATCCTCTGACTTTTCGCTTTCCATGCACTAAGCTCAATACCTATGTTCCACGAGCCTTCTCTGTTTCTGGTCCACTCTCCTGGAACAAACTTCCTCTCGCAGTCCGTCAGCAACCATTTTT
>CM060315.1:1827500-1835000 GCA_030674185.1 Monoplex corrugatus | reverse complement strand
ATGCCTGCCTTTGTTCTGTATGTCTGGCTTTGTTCTGTATGCCTGCCTTTGTTCTGTATGCCTGCCTTTGTTCTGTATGCCTGCCTTTGTCTGCACACTGTCAGGTTTCTACAGAAATTGTGTCATGTTCATGTCTGTCTGCCTTGTCGTGTTGTCATGGTGATGTCTGTCTTATTATGTCGCCATGGTGATGTCTGTCGTGTTGTCACAGTGATGTCTATGTTGTTATGTTGTCATAGTGATGTCTGTCATGTTGTCATAGTGATGTCTGTGTTGTCATAGTGATGCCTGTTATGTTGTCATAGTGATGCTGTTATGTTGTCATAGTGATGCCTGTTATGTTGTCATAGTGATGCCTGTTATGTTGTCATAGTGATGCCTGTTATGTTGTCATAGTGATGCCTGTTATGTTGTCATAGTGATGCCTGTTATGTTGTCATAGTGATGCCTGTTATGTTGTCATAGTGATGCCTGTTATGTTTGTCATAGTGATGCCTGTTATGTTGTCATAGTGATGCCTGTTATGTTGTCATAGTGATGCCTGTTATGTTGTCATAGTGGTGCCTGTTATGTTGTCATAGTGATGCCCGTTATGTTGTCATAGTGACGTCTGTCATGTCTATCATGTTGTCATGGGGATGTCTGTGTCTATGATGGCCAGGTCACCTTGACTCTGACAGGGAATACAACATCCGGAGACCAGAATGCCGGGCAGGAGGAGGTCTTGGTGGTGGTGGTGGTGGTGGTGGTGGTGGTGGTGGAGATAGAGATAAGACATTCTAGACACGCGAGGGATCATTGCTAAGAAAAAAAAAACTGTCCATTTTCTACTTTCACTCATAGCATGCGTCAAACAGTTATTGATCCTATTGCCAAACTGGAACTTTTCATTGGCTAACTTCTCTCATCTGTCTTTCATAAACTGAGAAGAAAAAAGGTGTCGGGGGAGGGAGGGTGGGGGGGGGGGGGGGGGTGGGGGTTAGAAAGGAAGGAATGAAAAAAGCGAAGATAACAAATTTGTTGTAAATTGCTTGAATTGCGTAGAGGGCTACTGGGAGACGATTGTCTATTATTTAGAGTGGCTCTCCTTGAATTAGAAATTTTTTATTGAAAGTTCATAAATAGAATATGATTGACAGTTACGAAAAGAAACCCGAGCAAATAAACAAACAAGGAAAAAACAAAGAAATAAAAACAGAAACTTAGAGAAAAAAATGTTAGAAGGAAATTAGCTGGAATGATGTTTTAAAGGATAGGGCATATTGACGAAAATACCCCTAGCCATAAAAGACAAGCATTTCAATATTACTGCGCAGTTTGCAAGATGGAAAAAAATGAAGCGTGTGAGAGTTCCGCTTTCCAAACCTGGCTGTGTTGTGAACATTTGATGTTGACTGGGGCAAGCTACATGACTGGCAAACTTTGATGGGTTTGAAGGCTTTTGGAAAGCCGTTATGTGTAATCTGTATGATGCTTAAATAGATAACTTGAAAACAGGCAGTTATTTCAAAACAGCAACACCCCATTCCCCACCCCCATCCCCACCCCCCGTGTCTCACTTTCTATCTCTGTCTCTCTCTGTCTCTCCGTCTGTCTGTCTCCCTGTCTCTCTGTCTCTCTGTCTCTCTGTCTGTCTCTGTCTCTCTCTTTCTCTCTCTCTCTCTCCACTCTCTCTCTTTCTGTCTGTCTCGATATCTATTTGTTCTCACGCAAAGACAAACAATAAGAACACACACAATCACACGCAGAGTCACACACAGACAGACGCACGCACACACAGACACAGACACAGACACACCACCGACACACACACACACACACACACACACACACACACACACACACACACACACACACACATACCACCGACAGACACATGCACACGCGCACAGAAACAGATAGACACACAAAGACACAGACAGACAGACCGAACGACAGGCAGACAGACAGACACAGAGAGTACCACATTCACACACAAACAGACAGACACAGACAGACAGACAGACAGACAGACCGACAAACAGAGGCACTCACAACAGACACAGACACAGAGGCACACAGACAGACAGACATACAAACAGAGGCACACACAGACACAGATACAGAGGCACACAGACAGACAGATAGACAGACAGACAAACAAACAGAGGCACACACAGACAGACACAGACACTGAGGAACACACACAGACAGATAGACATACAGACACAGACACAGACATACAGACAAACAAAAGGCACATACAGACAGACACAGACACAGACGCACACACAGACACAGACAGACAGGCAGGCAGGCAGACAGACAGACACACAGACGAATTCATACAGACAAACAGACAGACAGACAGACGTTTAATGACCGTGTTTATGAGGTGTTGCACAGTTAATGAGGCGTGAAGACAGCGTGTCCTCCACACAGCAAGACAAGACAAAACAAGACAAAACAAGACAAAACAAGACAAACAAGCAAACAAGACAAAACAAGACAAACAGAAAACAAGACAACAACAAGACAAAACAACACAAACAAGACAAAACAAAAGACAACAGACAAAACAAGACAACAAGACAAACAGACAACAAGACAAAACAAGACAAACAAGACAAACAAGACAAAACAAGACAACAAACAAGACAAAACAAGACAAAACAAGACAAGACAAGACAAAACAGAAACAAGACAAGACAAGACAGAAGACAAGACAGAAGACAGACAAACAAGACAAAAAAGACAAGACAAGACAAAACAAGACAAAACAAGACAAACAAGACAAACAAGACAACAAACAAGACAAACAAGACAAAAGACAAACAAGAAAAAAGACAAAACAACAAACAAGACAAAACAAGACAAACAAGACAAAACAAGACAAAACAGACAAACAAGACAAACACAGACAAACAAGACAAAACAAGACAAAACAAGACAAGAAACAAGACAAAACAAGACAAAACAAGCAAGACAAAACAAGACAAAACAGACAAAACAAGACAAACAAACAAAACAAGACAAAACAAGACAAAACAAGACAAACAAGACAAACAAGACAACGACAAAACAAGACAAAACAAGAAACAAGACACAAGACAAACAAGACAAACAAGAAAAAAGAAAGACAAGGCTACAACAATGACAACAACAGACACACACAGAAAGAGAGAGAGAGAGAGAGAGAGAGAGAGAGAGAGAGAACAACAGAGACAAAAAGACAAAACAGAAGAGAAAGAGAAGAGAGAGAAAGAAAGAGAGAGAAAGAGATAAAGACAAGAAAAGAAGAAGAGACAGGCAAACAGATAGATAGAAGAAAACAGAGAAATAAGACAGAGAGAGGCAGAGAGAGGGAGAGAGAATACAGACAGAGACAGAGAGAAAGGAGAGAGAGAGAGAGAGAAGAAGAGAGAGAGAGAGAGAGAGAGAGAGAGAGAGAGAGATGAGGAGAGCAGAGGACAGAGAGACAACTGATTGAATGAAAAAAAACCTTCATAGCATTCAGCTCCACTTAACTGCCCCAGGCTCATGACGTGTGTGTGTGTGTGTGTGTGTGTTTGTGTGTGTGTGTGTGTGTGTGTGTTTGTGTGTGTGTGTGTGTGTTGTGTGTGTGTGCATGTGTGTTTGTGTGTGTGTTTGTGTGTGTTTGTGTGTGTGTTTGTGTGTTTGTGTGAGTGTGTGTGTATCTATATGTGTATGTATTTGTGTGTGTGTGTGTGTGTGTGTGTGTTGTGGGTATGTGTGTGTGTGTGTGTGTGTCTCATCCTATGTGTGGTGTGTGTGTGTGTGTGTAGAGAGAGAGAGAGAGAGAGAGAGAGAGAGAGAGAGTGAAAACATTACAAATGACATTCAATACTATACATATATTTGGCAATGAATTCCCTGTACACAGAACAATCCAGAGACATCTCATTTCATTAGGAATTAATCAACAACAACAGGCACGGGGTCACAGGACAACAACAACAGGCACGGGGTCACAGGACAACAACAACAGGCACGGGGTCACAGGACGAGGGCTGGCACTACAAGAAAGAACAGAAATCCTTAAACTTTGTTGCTGGTCACACTTTTCTCCCCACCTTGTGTCGATTGAACATGTCAGTGTCTGTCAGCTGAATGACAGTTTGTGCCATGTGTCACTGACCCCTATGGCAGTTGAATGACAGTTTGTGCCATGTGTCATTGACCCCTATGGCAGTTGAATGACAGTTTGTGCCATGTGTCACTGATCCCTATGGCAGTTGAATGACAGTTTGTGCCATGTGTCACTGATCCCTATGGCAGTTGAATGACAGTTTGTGCCATGTGTCAGCTGACTTCTATATCTGTCAGTTGAATGACAGTTTGTGCCATGTGTCACTGACCTTTATGGCAGTTGAATGACAATTTGTGCAATGTGTCAGCTGACTTCTATGTCTGTCAGTTGAATGAGAGTTTTTGCCATGTGTCAGCTGACTTCTATGTCTGTCAGTCGAATGACAGTTTGTGCCATGTGTCAGCTGACTTCTATGTCTGTCAGTCGAATGACAGTTTGTGACAGGTGTCACTGACCCCTATAGCAGTTGAATGACAGTTTGTGCCATGTGTCAGCTGAACATGTCAGTTGAATGACAGTTTGTGCCATGTGCCAGCTGAACATGTCAATGTCTGTCAGTTGCATGACAGTTTGTGCCATGTGTCAGTTGAACATGTCAGTGTCTATGTCTGACAGTCGAATGACAGTTTGTGACAGGTGTCACTGACCCCTATAGCAGTTGAATGACAGTTTGTGCCATGTGTCAGCTGAACATGTCAATGTCTGTCAGTTGAATGACAGTTTGTGCCATGTGTCAGCTGACCTCTATGTCAGTTGGACGACGGTTTGTGCCATGTGTCAGCTGACTTATGTCAGTTGGACGTCAGTCTGTGCCATGTGTCAGATGACCCCTACATCAGTTGAATGACAGTGTCATGTGTCAGCTGACCCCTCTGTCAGGCTGTGCCATGTGTCAGCTAACTCCAATGTCAGACGAATGACAGTTTGTGAATGGATCACAGACAATGTCATCCAGAGGTACACAGGGCATTTGGTTGTCTGACCAAAAGCAATGGACAGCGTCAAGCTGGTATTGTTATCTACAATATAACATGTTGTTAGAATAGCCCTAATCCTGTCACATTATGTCATGTGTCATCATTGCATAGCGCTGTTTCCACGTTCATTTGTACTCATCGTGCATTACATGTTATCAAACGTTATAATGCAGCACGCAGAACTCACGCTGTTAGGTGAGCTGACCACACTGCACTATGTTGTTGTACAGTGTGTGTTTATGGTGACCATGCATACTGGGTGTTTTGATGTTATAATGCAGCACGCAGAACTCACGCTGTTAGGTGAGCTGACCACACTGCACTATGTTGTTGTACAGTCTGTGTTTATGGTGACCATGCATACAGGGTGTTTTGATGTTATAATGCAGCACGCAGAAGTCACGCTGTTAGGTGAGCTGACCACACTGCACTATGTTGTTGTACAGTCTGTGTTTATGGTGACCATGCATACAGGGTGTTTTGATATTATAATGCAGCACGCAGAACTCACGCTGTTAGGTGAGCTGACCACACTGCACTATGTTGTTGTACAGTCTGTGTTTATGGTGACCATGCATACTGTGTGTTTTGATGTTATAATGCAGCACGCAGAACTCACGCTGTTAGGTGAGCTGACCACACTGCACTATGTTGTTGTACAGTCTGTGTTTATGGTGACCATGCATACTGGGTGTTTTGATGTTATAATGCAGCACGCAGAACTCACGCTGTTAGGTGAGCTGACCACACTGCACTATGTTGTTGTACAGTCTGTGTTTATGGTGACCATGCATACTGTGTGTTGTGATGTTACCATAAGCCGTGCCTGATATGACTCGTAAGATCTTTTACGGTGCATATCTGACAATTTATATATACATTACACAAAGGCCGTGTAGGCAATGGCTGGTGTGCACACATGTTGACATGGGGCAACAATCTCCATCCTTTACCCACCAGGTGGAGGTATTTCTTCAGGATTAAACCCAGGACCTTACAGATAATGTTTGACTTTTGTCAACTTGACTGCCACACCCATCAGCAGTGCTATCCATCTACACCAGCTGACTGCCTGTCTCACTATTAACCATTGGGTTCAGAGTTCAGAGTTCAGCAGGCAATAAAATGTATCAACTCTTCCTCATGTTTAGAGTTCAGATATAAGACAATCAACAACACCATCAGTGTCACATAGACATAACACAAAACAACAACACAATCAGTGTCACATAGACATAACACAATCAACAACACCATCAGTGTCACATAGACATAACACAATCAACAACATGATCAGTGTCACATAGACATAACACAATCAACAACACCATCAGTGTCACATAGACATAACACAATCAACAACACCATCAGTGTCACATAGACATAACACAAACAACAACACCATCAGTGTCACACAGACATAACACAAACAACAACACCATCAGTGTCACATAGACATAACACAATCAACAACACCATCAGTGTCACACAGACATAACACAATCAACAACACCATCAGTGTCACATAGACATAACACAATCAGTGTCACATAGACATAACACAATCAACAACACCATCAGTGTCACATAGACATAACACAATCAACAACACCATCAGTGTCACATAGACATAACACAATCAGTGTCACATAGACATAACACAATCAACAACACCATCAGTGTCACATAGACATAACACCATCAACAACACCATCAGTGTCACATAGACATAACACCATCAGTGTCACATAGACATAACACCATCAACAACACCATCAGTGTCACATAGACATAACACCATCAGTGTCACATAGACATAACACCATCAGTGTCACATAGACATAACACAATCAACAACACCATCAGTGTCACATAGACATAAAACCATCAGTGTCACATAGACATAACACCATCAGTGTCACATAGACATAACACAATCAACAACACCATCAGTGTCACATAGACATAACACCATCAGTGTCACATAGACATAACACAAACAACAACACCATCAGTGTCACATAGACATAAACCATCAGTGTCACATAGACATAACACCATCAGTGTCACATAGACATAACACCATCAGTGTCACATAGACATAACACCATCAACAACACCATCAGTGTCACATAGACATAACACCATCAGTGTCACATAGACATAACACAAACAACAACACCATAAGTGTCACATAGACATAACACCATCAGTGTCACATAGACATAACACCATCAACAACACCATCAGTGTCACATAGACATAACTCAATCAACAACACCATCAGTGTCACATAGACATAACTCAATCAACAACACCATCAGTGTCACATAGACATAACACAAACAACAACACCATCAGTGTCACATAGACATAACACCATCAACAACACAATCAGTGTCACATAGACATAACACAATCAGTGTCACATAG
>CM060315.1:1817500-1820000 GCA_030674185.1 Monoplex corrugatus | reverse complement strand
GTGGATACAAACACAACTGTTTGAAAACAGTTTTAAACTTGCTGCACATCATTACACACGTGCTCAACGTTTTACAGGGAAAAACCATGCACGTGTCTGATGGCTCCACTCTACAACAAGCGTTCTACACTTTACATGATGACTTTGCAGGGAGCAAAGCACTTGACGTGTGCCACACTGCACTGAAAACCATCAGCACAAGGACAGTAGAAATGAAGGAGGAATCAACACAAATCATAGAAAACGGAAGCCAGAACTGCTCTCTTCGCACAAAGCCAACAGGCGATCAAAACAAAACCCAAGACAGCCAGAACAGTTTACCACAGAAAAGAAAACACAGACAGCAAAGAGAAGAAATCATTGTGAACACAGCACTGAAGGAGAAGAAGAACAACAACAAGAGAGAAAGAGAGAGAGAGAGGGAAAGAGAGAGAGAGAGAGAGGGAGAGAGAGAGAGAGAGAGAGAGAGAGGGAGGGGGCATGCCCCCTCTTTGTCCATCACATGTAAAAGTTGAAAAAAAAAAGTTCAACCTCTCCATTCCCCGTGATGCAGTGTTTATCACAACGAACTACCGACTAGAAGGTTGTGAGTTCAAATCTCATCATTGCTGTCAAAATTGTTGTGGGATTTTTCAGACCCACCCAGCTCCTGTCCACAGTGGAGCGTGTTATGCGGTCATTGGAAAGGCCGCCATCACACAGCTGAGTCTGATCCATGTTAGGGATGAGTCCCTGAGAGTGTTGCTATAACGTCCTGACCAACACTGCTGGTGTCTGTATCTCTCGGGCCTGGTTGATAGCAAAATGTATTATGATAGTAAGTGCAGAGTACCGCCTGTCACGCAGTTTGAATCCTAGGGGACCTCTATAGCATCATGATCATCATCAATAATCATCATGAATCATCAATTATCTTCATCATCATCATCATCAATCATCATCATCATCATCATCATCAAGTGCCCTGCCGCATGATGTTGGCGATCATGGCCCTCCATATATATCTATCCTTGTTGCCACAAGCACATCTTCCACCCTCTCTGTCCTCAGCCACCCAGCAAGTCCGCCCAATATTTTCTCCCTGGGTCTACCTGGTGCTCTCTTTCCCTCCAGCTTCCTGTTGCGACCAAGTGCATTAATTCCCCTTTCCTCATAAAATGGCTTATAAATGTTGCCTGTCTTTTCCTAATCTTCCTTATGAATGATCTTCTTGTGTCTGCCTCCATCAAGACTGTCTTATTTGTTTTCGCTGCTGTCCATGGAACTCTCAACATTCTTCTCAGAAACCACATCTCGGCTGCCTCAATCTTGTTCTGGCTTTGCACCGTAACAATTGTCCTCGATTCTGTGGCCCTTCGTGACCTGATCTTGTAGTGTCCTCAGGTTTGATGTCTTCTACTGCTGCCGTGTGTGGGGTAAAGTCCTTGGTGTCCATGGTTTATGGGGACTGTCATTATAGTGCTTGGTGTCCATGGTTTATGTGGACCGTCATTATAGTCCTTGGTGTCCATGATTTATGGGGACTGTCATTATAGTGCTTGGTGTCCATGGTTTATGGGGACTCTCATTATAATCCTTGGTGTCCATGGTTTATGTGGACTGTCATTATAATCCTTGGTGTCCATGATTTATGGGGACTGTCATTATAGTCCTTGGTGTCCATGATTTATGGGGACTGTCATTATAGTCCTTGCTGTCCATGATTTATGGGGACTGTCATTATAGTGCTTGGTGTCCATGATTTATGAGGACTGTCATTATAGTGTTTGGTGTCCATGGTTTATGGGGACTGTCATTATAATCCTTGGTGTCCATGATTTATGGGGACTGTCATTATAGTGTTTGGTGTCCATGGTTTATGGGGACTGTCATTATAATCCTTGGTGTCCATGGTTTATGGGGATTGTCATTATAGTCCTTGGTGTCCATGGTTTATGGGGACTGTCATTATAGTCCTTGGTGTCCATGGTTTATGGGGACTGTCATTATAGTCCTTGGTGTCCATGGTTTATGGGGACTGTCATTATAATGCTTGGTGTCCATGATTTATGGGGACTGTCATTATAGTCCTTGGTGTCCATGATTTATGGGGACTGTCATTATAGTCCTTGGTGTCCATGGTTTATGAGGACTGTCATTATAGTGCTTGGTGTCCATGGTTTATGGGGACTGTCATTATAGTCCTTGGTGTCCATGGTTTATGGGGACTGTCATTATAGTGCTTGGTGTCCATGGTTTATGGGGACTGTCATTATAGTGTTTGGTGTCCATGGTTTATGGGGACTGTCATTATAGTCCTTGGTGTCCATGGTTTATGGGGACTGTCATTATAGTGTTTGGTGTCCATGGTTTATGGGGACTGTCATTATAATCCTTGGTGTCCATGGTTTATGGGGACTGTCATTATAGTGTTTGGTGTCCATGGTTTATGGGACTGTCATTATAGTGCTTGGTGTCCATGGTTTATGGGGATTGTCATTATAGTGTTTGGTGTCCATGG
>CM060315.1:1805000-1807500 GCA_030674185.1 Monoplex corrugatus | reverse complement strand
AGAGTAACAACAACTAGCTGTAGTGTATTATACACATAGAGTAACAACAACTAGCTGTAGTGTATTATACACATAGAGTAACAACAACTAGCTGTATTGTATTATCACATAGAGTAACAACAACTAGCTGTAGTGTATTATCACATAGAGTAACAACAACTAGCTGTAGTGTATTATACACATAGAGTAACAACAACTAGCTGTATTGTATTATCACATAGAGTAACAACAACTAGCTGTAGTGTATTATACACATAGAGTAACAACAACTAGCTGTAGTGTATTATACACATAGAGTAACAACAACTAGCTGTAGTGTTTATACACATAGAGTAACAACAACTTATGTATGTATTATACACATAGAGTAACAAGGAATAGCTGAGTGTATTATACACATGAGTAACAAAACTAGCTGTAGTGTATTATACACATAGAGTAACAACAACTAGCTGTAGTGTATTATACACATAGAGTAACAACAATAGCTGTAGTGTATTATACACATAGAGTAACAACAACTAGCTGTAGTGTATTATCACATAGAGTAACAACAACTAGCTGTAGTGTATTATACACACAGAGTAACAACAACTAGCTGTAGTGTATTATACACATAGAGTAACAACAACTAGCTGTAGTGTATTATACACATAGAGTAACAACAACTAGCTGTAGTGTATTATACACATAGAGTAACAACAACTAGCTGTAGTGTATTATGCACATAGAGTAACAAGGAATAGCTGTAGTGTATTATACACATAGAGTAACAACAACTAGCTGTAGTGTATTATACACATAGAGTAACAACAACTAGCTGTAGTATATTATACACATAGAGTAACAACAACTAGCTGTAGTGTATTATACACATAGAGTAACAACAAATAGCTATAGTGTATTATACACATAGAGTAACAACTAACTGTAGTGTATTATACACATAGAGTAACAACTAACTGTAGTGTATTATACACATAGAGTAACAAGGAATTGCTGTAATGTATTATACACATAGAATAACAAGGAATAGCTGTAGTGTATTATACACATAGGGTAACAAGGAATTGCTGTAATACAGGTCCAGTGGGACCTCAAGCTGTTATCCTTGAAGAGTAAAGTGTTTTGAAGTTTGAAGTTTTAGAACGAGTACATTGAACTTGTTTCAATTTGTTGAGACATTCTTTTTCTCCTAACGTCATGTGTACACCTGCCAGGTTCCCTGGTTTCTCTCTTCTCTTTCTTGACGTCTTTCCATTTTCATTTTCCAAGCTGCAGAATTTGTTTTGAAATGAAACATGTCCTTGAAAACATTTCTGAATGAACAGTTCCACTGACAGCCATAGAACATTGTTATTCTCTGCAAAAGTGCCACTGACAGCCATAGAACATTGTTATTCTCTGCAAAAGCAATCCAGTTCCCATAGAGACAGGTAAACATGAGAGAAATCATGATATAACTTTCCCCTGGAATTGCTACAGCTGTGAGTAATTTAACATAAGCAAGGAGATGGAGAGAGTGGGGGTGAGGGAAAAGGGAGAGGGTGTATCGTATTCTTTGCTGATGTTATACACTTCATACGCGATATGACCATACTTTGAGAATAGATTTCATACCATATCCATGTGCAATTACTTTTAGAATAGATTTCATACCATATCCACATGCAACTGCTTTTAGAATAGATTTCATACCATAATCCACGTGCAATTGGTTTTTAGAATAGATTTCATACACTCCATTATTATGCTATTGCCATCAGAATAGATTCCACACACTCCATATGTTATTTCCATGAGAACAGATTATATACACTCTATATGCTATTGCCATCAGGATAGATGTCATAATATTCACTGATGCTATTCGTCTTCAAAATAGATTTCATATCATCTCCACTTGCTATTGCCTTCAAAATAGATTTCATACACCCCATGTACTATTTGCCTTCAGAATAGATTCCATACCATCACCTCCCCCATCCCCCTGTGATATCGTTTTCAGAGTCTCCCCACGAGTTGTGACCTTCAAAGATATTCGTTAAATATCAGATTGTGAAGCTCCACCTCTTGAAGGTTGGACTAAGTTGCTGTTGATAAATAATCTATCAATTTATATATCATTAATGTTCTAATAATCAATCATGTTATCATTTTTCATCAAAACAATTCACATTCTTGTTCTTGTTCTTCTCGTTCTTGTTCTTCTTGTTCTTCCTCTTCTTGTTCTTCTCCTTCTTCTTGTTCTTGTTCTACTTGTTGTTGTTGTTGTTGTTGTTCTTTTTCTTCTTCTTCTTGTTCTTCTTCTTGTTCTTCCTCTTCTTGTTCTTCTCCTTCTTCTTGTTCTTGTTCTACTTCTTGTTCTTGTTCTTCTTGTTCTTGTTCTTCTTCTTCTCCTTCTTCTTCTTCTCTTGGCAAAACCTTCATTAACAACAATTTGAACCAGAAAAAAAAACACGAAAAAAGAATCAGAACGCGTATTTAATACAACAAGACG
>CM060315.1:1782500-1800000 GCA_030674185.1 Monoplex corrugatus | reverse complement strand
ATACAGACTGTACAACAACATAGTGCAGTGTGGTCAGCTCACCTAACAGATACAGACTGTACAACAACATAGTGGTGTGGTCAGCTCACCTAAAAGATACAGACTGTACAACAACATAGTGCAGTGTGGTCAGCTCACCTAACAGATACAGACTGTACAACAACATAGTGGTGTGGTCAGCTCACCTAAAGATACAGACTGTACAACAACATAGTGCAGTGTGGTCAGCTGACCTAACAGATACAGACTGTACAACAACATAGTGCAGTGTGGTCAGCTCACCTAACAGATACACACTGTACAGCAACATAGTGCAGTGTGGTCAGCTCACCTAACAGATACAGACTGTACAAAAACATAGTGCAGTGTGGTCAGCTCACCTACCAGACACAGACTGTACAACAACATAGTGCAGTGTGGTCAGCTCACCTAACAGGTACAGACTGTAGAACAACATAGTGCAGTGTGGTCAGCTCACCTAACAGGTACAGACTATACAACAACATAGTGCAGTGTGGTCAGCTCACCTAACAGATACAGATTGTACAACAACATAGTGCAGTGTGGTCAGCTCACCTAACAGATACAGACTGTACAACAACATAGTGCAGTGTGGTCAGCTCACCTAACAGATACAGACTGTACAACAACATAGTGCAGTGTGGTCAGCTCACCTAACAGGTACAGACTGTACAACAACATAGTGCAGTGTGGTCAGCTCACCTAACAGATACAGACTGTACAACAACATAGTGCAGTGTGGTCAGCTCACCTAACAGATACAGACTGTACAACAACATAGTGCAGTGTGGTCAGCTCACCTAACAGATACAGACTGTACAACAACATAGTGCAGTGTGGTCAGCTCACCTAACAGATACAAACTGTACAACAACATAGTGCAGTGTGGTCAGCTCACCTAACAGATACAGACTGTACAACAACATAGTGGAGTGTGGTCAGCTCACCTAACAGATACAGACTGTACAACAACATAGTGGAGTGTGGTCAGCTCACCTAACAGATACAGACTGTACAACAACATAGTGGAGTGTGGTCAGCTCACCTAACGGCTTGAGTTCTCTGTGCTCCACTTTAAACTCTGATTATGAGTAATGCACATGAGTCCACATGAGTTTTGAGAACAGCACCACAGAAGAAAGAGTGACAGGCACATGTCTATAACTCAGTCACTGTGTGACAGGCACATGTCTATAACTCAGTCACTGTGTGACAGGCACATGTCTATAACTCAGTCACTGTGTGACAGGCACATGTCTATAACTCAGTCTGACAGGCACATGTCATTATGTGACAGGCACATGTCTATAACTCAGTCACTGTGTGACAGGCACATGTCTATAACTCAGTCACTGTGTGACAGGCACATGTCTATAACTCAGTCTGACAGGCACATGTCATTATGTGACAGGCACATGTCTATAACTCAGTCACTGTGTGACAGGCACATGTCTATAACTCAGTCTGACAGGCACATGTCATTATGTGACAGGCACATGTCTATAACTCAGTCACTGTGTGACAGGCACATGTCTATAACTCAGTCACTGTGTGACAGGCACATGTTTATAACTCAGTGACTGTGTGACAGGCACATGTCTATAAATCAGTCTAACAGGCACATGTCTATAACTCAGTCTAACAGGCACATGTCTATAACTCAGTCTAACAGGCACATGTCTATAACTCAGTCTAACAGGCACATGTCTATAACTCAGTCTAACAGGCACATGTCTATAACTCAGTCTAACAGGCACATGTCTATAACTCAGTCTAACAGGCACATGTCTATAACTCAGTCTAACAGGCACATGTCTATAACTCAGTGACTGTGTGACAGGCACATGTTTATAACTCAGTCTGACAGGCACATGTCTATAACTCAGTCTGACAGGCACATGTCATTATGTGACAGGCACATGTCTATAACTCAGTGACTGTGTGACAGGCACATGTCTATAACTCATTCTGACAGGCACATGTCTATAACTCACTGTGTGACAGACACATGTCTATAACTCAGTGACTGTGTGACAGGCACATGTCTATAACTCAGTGTGACAGGCACATGTCTATAACTCAGTGTGACAGGCACATGTCTATAACTCAGTCTAACAGGCACATGTCTATAACTCAGTCACACACATGTCTATAACTCAGTGACTGTGTGACAGGCACATGTCTATAACTCAGTGTGACAGGCACATGTCTATAACTCAGTGTGACAGGCACATGTCTATAACTCAGTGTGACAGGCACATGTCTATAACTCAGTCTGACAGGCACATGTCTATAACTCAGTCACACACATGTCTATAACTCAGTCTGACAGGCACATGTCTATAACTCAGTCACACACATGTCTATAACTCAGTCACACACATGTCTATAACTCAGTCACTGTGTGACAGGCACATGTCTATAACTCAGTCACTGTGTGACAGGCACATGTCTATAACTCAGTCACACACATGTCTATAACTCAGTCATTATGTGACAGGCACATGTCTATAACTCAGTCTAACAGGCACATGTCTATAACTCAGTCTAACAGGCACATGTCTATAACTCAGTGACTGTGTGACAGGCACATGTCTATAACTCAGTGACTGTGTGACAGGCACATGTCTATAACTCAGTGACTGTGTGACAGGCACATGTCTATAACTCAGTCACTGTGTGACAGGCACATGTCTATAACTCAGTGACTGTGTGACAGGCACATGTCTATAACTCAGTCACTGTGTGACAGGCACATGTCTATAACTCAGTCACACACATGTCTATAACTCAGTCACACACATGTCTATAACTCAGTCACTGTGAGACAGGCACATGTCTATAACTCAGTCTGACAGGCACATGTCTATAACTCAGTCACTGTGTGACAGGCACATGTTTATAACTCAGTCACTGTGTGACAGGCACATGTCTATAACTCAGTCACACACATGTCTATAACTCAGTCACTGTGTGACAGGCACATGTCTATAACTCAGTCACTGTGTGACAGGCACATGTCTATAACTCAGTCACACACATGTCTATAACTCAGTCATTATGTGACAGGCACATGTCTATAACTCAGTCATTATGTGACAGGCACATGTCTATAACTCAGTCATTATGTGACAGGTACATGTCTATAACTCAGTCATTATGTGACAGGCACCTTTTCCTGTGAGGTCGAGGACTACGGGTCTGTGGAGAAGAGGTCTGTGGTGGTGGACGTCATGCCCTTGCCTCAAGTGGAGATCAAACCGCTGACTGCCAACGTGTTGGCTGGACAAGCCCTCTCCTTCCGCTGTCTCTCCCGTGACGAGAACATGAGGACCTTCTCTTATCAGGTGACTTCCTACACCCTCACCCCCACCCCCAACCCAGTAATATCACTAGCTCAGGTAATTTCAGAGATCCAAAACAAATGCGACTGCCCGCGCCCAAGCAAACAGGAACTAGAAGAACAAGAAAACCAATGCAAGCGCGTATTCAACAAGACAAGACAAGTGCAAATTTTCGGCCAACCGGCCTTTGTCAAGCGCGAACGCACTGTCACAAACAGACCACAAACACCAAACAACGGATAATAAAAACAGGACTAAAAACTTCCCTGCCGCCTCGTCCAATGAATAAAAATGAAGACATGGGCATTCCATTTGGTCCATTTTTATCCACTGGAAGTTTTTAGTCCTGTTTTTATTATCCGTTGTTTGGTGTTTGTGGTCTGTTTGTGACCGTGCGTTCGCGCTTGACAAAGGCCGGTTGGCCGAAAATTTGCACTTGTCTTGTCTTGTTGTGTTGAATACGCGCTTGCATTGGTTTTCTTGTTCTTCTGGTTCAGATAATTTCAGTTTCAGTGTGAGCTTAATTTCATAGGATGGCGTCTCTGCGCTCGAAAAGAATTTCATATGTGCGGAAGCCACAGATGCTAGTTCAAGTGCTATGGTGGTATCGTGGGATGGTCGAACAAACCTTTAATTTAAGTGGTCCACAGAAATGTGACACACGGGCAAATGGGTTCTGTTTATGACGCCACTGACTTGAGATCTGACGTCTTGAGTTCAGATCCAATCCTCAACATAAAATATGCCTCAACGGCCTGTTTGCCGCCTTCTTTCTGCTCCAATCGTTTTTTTATTTGAAAAGTTAATCGTAAATAATGCATCAAATTGAATTGTATTGTATTGCATTGTATTGCATTGTATTGCATTGTATTGCATTGTGGTGTCAGCTTACTGTCTGGTTGTCCCTCCCTCCCCTTTCCATGTTTCCAAGCCTTGCCAGCGCATATGGTTTTTGCATAAGCTTAAGGAGTCTGCCAGATAATTGATGGCAGATTTAAGTGCAGCGCATATGGTGATGTCCGAGTAAAAATAATTCCTCTTGAATAAACCCCGAACTCCACCCCCATCCCCACCTCACCCCCTACTGTTTATGACGACTTCACAATGACGACAGTACACTTCTTGTAAAAGACTTCACTTTCAATGGGATCTTAATCTCAATGATGAAAGCACAAAATTCGGCGGAGACATTATTTTTTAATAAAGAAAACTGGTCAGTGTGGCGCTGTGGTTAGCACAACGGACAACTAACTGGGAGCTCGTGAGTTTAAACTCCCACTGATAAAAACAAATTATAATAATTGTGGAATTGTTCGACTCCAACGGGCCCCTACCTCGAGTAGAACGTGCTATGGGATCGCTGGGAAGACCGGTCCACACAGTCGAGTCTCCTCCATTTTACGGATGCATAATTGAGGGTGTTGCTCAGATTACCTGGCCAACATCGCTGGTGTCTGTGCTTCTCGGTCCTGGCTGAATATGAAAGTAGGCATAGAGACTATCCCTATCATTTAGTCTTAATCCGTAATGGAAGTCCACAGCATTATTTCTATCACACCAACTGTCATCATCATAACGTTGTGATGAATGTCCCCCATTCCTTTGTCCTTCATGCCCTGATGTCATGATGACGTCAGTTTTGGTCAGTTGGGAGATATGATAGAGAGATGTAAGGGGACGTGTTTGGAAGGCGACACAAGAGATGTGCAGAAAATGGGACAGAAAAAATCTGACACAAGTTATCATAATCATCATCAGGTGCCCTGCCGCATGGCGTTGACGATCATGGACTTCCATTTGTCTCTATCTCTCGTGGCCCCTAGCATCTCCACCACCCTCCTCGTCCCCAGCCACTCTGCAAGTCCGTCCAGCATTCTCTCCCTGGGTCTACCTGATGCTCTCTTTCCCTCCAGCTTTCCCGTTGTGACCAGGTGTTCCAAATCCCCCTTCCTCATAAAATGGCCTATAAATGTTGCCTGTCTTTACCTAATCTTCCTTATGAGTGATCTACTTGTGTCTGCCTCCATCAAGACTCTTTCGTTTGTTATAGTTTACATAAAAAACGTGACTCTTACTATAAATATCAACATTACTGAAGCCAACTAAATGTTTGCTGTCGTATGCACATGTCACAACAAGTAGATTAGCATAAAACTTGTTAATGTTTTCACTGTTAGCATCTAACGTCAACGGATAATGTAACAGGTGATGTCAGAAGCTCTTAATAGAAAAATCATATGATGTTTATACATACTGAAACAGAAAACTGTACATAACAATACTGTTAAAGTGACCAGTTACATTGAAGTTGTATAGATGGTGCTGTTTTTTTTTTTATTTCTTTGATTTGGTATGTGAAAGTCGTTTTTCTTTGTATAGAATGTTGTAAAAGGTGTGTGTTGTGGTTGTACTGAGTGTTGTGGTGAATGTGACAGTGGTTTAGGGACGGGCAGGACGTGAGGGAGGTGCCCCGGGTGAACGGGGAGATGGTGGAGGACCTGTTGCCTAGCGGCAGTCGTTTGTACATCCCCCGTCTGACCACCACCCCCAGCCAACAACCTCCCACCAAGAGTGCCCAACAAGGCCGGTGCCGCACAGAGTCCAGATACTATCCTGAGGCATGTTGAGTTGTTGATTTGGATCGATGTTAGTTGGTTGGTTGGTTGGTTGGTTGGTTGGTTGGTTGGTTGGTTGTGTTGGTTGGTTGGTTGGTTGGTTGGTTGGTTGGTTGGTTGTTGTTGGTTGGTTAATTGGTTGGTTGGTTGATTGGTTGGTTGGTATGGTGGGTTGATAAATGGATGGATGGATGTGATGGATGGATGGATTGATATTGGTTGGTTGATTGATTGATTGATGGATGGATGGATGGATGGATTGGTTGATTGTTTGATCAATTAATTGAATGATTGATTGATTGATGGAAGGATGGATTGATTAATTGATTGAGCGATTGATTGATTAATTGATTGATGGATGGATTAATTGATTGATTAAGTGAACGATTGATTGATTGACGAACTATTCCTGCCAGCTTCTGAATGCGGCTGGTGCCGATACCAAGACCGCTCCAGTCTTTCCTGTCTTACGTAGATTTGATATATTTTGTATCAAAAGCAAAGTTTCCTTATAGCCCTGAGGTGGTGGGGAGTGAAGTGGTAAAGACCTCAAGTCTTTCCTGTCTTACGTAGATTTGATATATTTTGTATCAAAAGCAAAGTTTCCTTATAGCCCTGAGGTGGTGGGGAGTGAAGTGGTAAAGACCTCAAGTCCTCTATGGCCAGAATTATGAGTGTAAAGCTCATCTCCTTTCCCTCGCTGCTTCATCTTCCCCAACCCTGAAGAGGGTTAGTTTCCCGTTTGACAGCTCGGAGAACAAGAGGACACATACACACAGTATATCCTGTTGTAGCCATGTCACCTCTATCAAGTGGAGCGACAGGCGACAGAGCTGACTACAACTCCCCTGACCACTTGCCTGAAAGGCAAACCGGTAGGAACTGGCAAAGACGTCACAGTCATTGCCAGCTGTGGCATAATCCTGTAGACAGCGAAGGACAGAAGAAAACACACAATGTTGTTTTGGTTTTCACTCAGTGAGATTCAAATCCAGGCCGTCAGACAGAAAGGTGGGAGCTCTGGATCTTGGCACTCTAGGCGTTTTGTACTGATTTATCTGTATTTGTTTACATATTGTTTTGTATGGTAATCTGAAGGGTAGAATATCCGATATATTTGCAAATCATGGGAATGAAAAGATGGGTTTTATATATAATTAAGTAAGTCCCGGCGTTGGTCATCTCCCCACCTTGCCATTGGGTTTGTAAACAAGGTAACTGATGACTGGGTTTGAATGGATCATGCAACACATGGACAATCCCCCTTTGCTTGATGAAATGACTGTCGACTGGCGTGGGAGCTTGGGAGGTGAGTGTCATGAAAGTGGCGGGGTGTTGGTGCTCTGGGTCCCATCCGCACCCTCGTGGTGTTTCTCGTTAACAATAACATTACACGATGCTTAGAAATTCAGTTTTGAATTCGCTTCTTAAAATGACTCTGTACTGTTGTATTGCATTTAGTTTGTGTGTTCAAAGTGATGCTTATAATGACAACATACTAGATTGTTATTACATTTACTTTGTGTCTTCAAAATGATGCTTGTAATGATAACATTTTAGTTCGTTACACATTCATCACAGATATTTAGAACAGGAAGAGGGGTTTGCTATTGTCCAAGAACACTGTTTATTTATGTATATCTAACGTCGACAGACTTCAGCCCAATTATTTACCACTAGAATAAGTCCTCATTTGGCTAGACAGATGAATAAATTCAGTACTGCTATGGATGAGAAAACAGAATGTAGAAAATTTAAATGGAAATAAGACAGTGGTTTACAGTTTAGTACTTCGACAAGACAGGAAAAAAATAAACGTCGATTGATCTTTGCTTCAAGTGTGTTAGTTACTGATGTTAATGAAGCGTTGAAGGTATTTAATGATCGGGAAAAGAAAAGTTCAACATATGGAAGAAGAATATATTTCAGTAAATGTAAGAAGTCAGACGGTTGGTTTGATGAAGTGTGCAGGGCGACCAGATAATATGTAAGGAGATTATTCAGCAAATTCGCAGAACATAAGGTGAACTTGATAGGAAACAATTTTGCAGAGCTATAAGAAAACGGCTGCTTCATGTTTTAAAAATATACCCCCCCACACACACACTTATATATATATACGTATATATATATATATATATATATATATATATATATAGAGAGAGAGAGAGAGAGAGAGAGATAAAGAGAGAGAGAGAGAGAGAGAGAACCACACCATTATAATAATATAATAATAATTACAATATTTATATAGCGCAAAATCTTGATAAAATCAAATCTAAGCGCTGAAGCAGACACGCACACGACACGCACGCACGCACGCACGCCACGCACGCACACACACACACACCACACACACACACACACACACACGCGCGCGCGCGCATGGCTATAAATGGGGAGAAAGAATAAAAGCAATAAAAGCAAGAATAAAAGCAATGGAAAATTATAGAGAGCATAGCATATACAATTATATATTATAACCATGTGATTCCCCTCCGAGCGGAGACAGGCTGCAGAGGGGGGGGGGGGGGGTAGGATTTTATGCGGAGGAGAAAAGGTGAGTTTTGAGAGCGGACATGAAGGAGACAAAAGTAGGTTGCTGACGGACTGAGAGAGGAAGTTTGTTCCAGGAGAGTGGACCAGAAACAGAGAAGGCTCGTGGACCATAGGTATTGAGCTTAGTGCGTGGAACATTTAATGAAATCCCAGCCCCATAACAATGTAACAGTACACGAATGGCTTTACCACTTCCAGAGGGTATTGACTGAAAAAAACCAAAAAAAACGAGGACGATAATCGTATTGCAGATTTGTTAATGACGATACAACCGATGATAATGAGTGTCTAAACTACTGACAATCTTGCAGTAAGAAGTCTTTTGCCATATGAACATTGAAAAACAACAAAACAGCTGGTCGTGACAATATCGTCAGTGAAAAGACTTTTGGTAAGACTTACTCTTGTTTTGTTTCATAATGGTCTATACCCAGATGTCTGGTCATAATCCGACATCTGCTCCAAAAAGGAAACCAAGTTGACCTGAACAATGATAGCAGGATATCACTTTGTGAATAAACAGTACACCATAATTATAATTCTGTTATAATTATCAGATTACAGAGATGGACTGATCAAAATATCATTACGGGGTAACATGCTATCAGTCTAAAAGAAAAGACTTCAACAATTGGCCATATGTTAACTTTGTTATCAATTGTCCAAATTCAAAAGCGGATCTCAATAAATATAAAAATATATGTGCAGTTTCCGTAGATTTTGAGAAAGCTTTTGACTCAATAAAATGAAAACTGTTGTGACCTATTCTTCTCAAAAACAATGTAAAGATGTGTAAGTAACATGTGTAACACAGTTAGGGCTACAATTTCCTTTGTAGAGCTGAATTTATTGATATATTAGTGTTATGTAAGTGGAGTAAGCAGGGATATGTATTAGCTCTATTTCGTTTTTTCATTTATTCATAAACTGGCCTTGGAAATAATTCTCAATGGTCGACAAAGAGCATCTTTGAATATTAGTCTGATAAAGGTATTTATATTTGTATTTGCAGATTACGTTTCAGAATTATCTGAAACAGCCATAGGTCTCCAATTCCAGTTGAATAGTTTATCTTGAAATGCTATGAGACTGAAGATTTAAGTGAATATGAGTAAAAGCAATATTCACTTTCTAAGAAAATTCGTATTGTGTCAGTGATTGTAAGATTGAAGTATTGAATCCATATGAAAATATTGATGTATCTTTCTCTATATTTGTTTCTTTTCCCCTGTGAAGATTGTTATGCAAAACAAGATTTCTTATGTGTATCATGAGCAAATTATATAATTAAAAATAGTTCGCTGAATATTTTCATGAAATGTTGTGACACTCAAATACGACAAGCAGTTTTCTTTAGGGCTAATCATAGGGTCGTCAACTGGGCTCATTTGTCAATGGAAAGGAGATTCCGTTTGCTTGGAAACTCTAACTTGGTGTCAGTATAACGACTTCAAATGATTTGATCAAATATTATGGAAAATGTGCATGGTTTCTGACTGTATAAATGATGTCTACTGAGTGAGGTACTGGTTGAGAAAAATCCAAATGAATAATCACAGACTGCCATTTAAAGCTTATACATTATTGAAGAATGTGGATGAACTGGGTGAATAGAAATCGTTATGCATGCAAGTTTCATTTGGTTCACGAAAGCCAAGGTGTTGGGTGGGTTAGCATTTTTATAAAAAAAAATATTCATTCATGGACTGAATGACATCAACACGTGATGCGGAGATCACATCGATTGCAGTAACACTTTTCACTCATATGGAAGCTGTAAGATAATTTCCATTGCTGAAACAGACATGTGGCATTAAACATAAATACTATGTGATGACTGTGTTAAAGACATTTAGTTGTGGTACATCAGACCTTTTGTCCATAGCTCAAGATACACAGTTCAGCGTGGACAGGCGGCCCATCTACTGTGCAAAAATGTAGCTGAGAACGAAGTTCATTTTGTATTGTTTGCTGAGAATAATGATTTAAGAACAAAATTCATACCATCTAAACATCATGGTAAGGAAATAATTTTCTAAACGTTACTTTTGTATTCATGAAATGGAAAACGTTTTGAGACATGCGCCTATACATTTATGTGACGCATTTAAAGGACAGTCTGTCATATCGATGAAATGAAGTTTGTGTTATTATGCTCTGCTGATGGAACATTAATGTGTTAAACTTATCTGAATTTGCGCATTCAAATTTCAGGTATATGCTGATGTACTATGTGCATACCATCATTGCTTACACTCCTTTCTATTGGGCGATGGTCTTTTTTGATTATACCGTATTCATAATAAATTGATTTGTCTGTAGTTATGCATCTATTTACTGACCAATCAATCTTCAGGGCAGATAAAGACTTGCAACCTTGACACTGCTGGGTCTGTATGGTGAAAACAAGTCTGAGGAGAGCTGAGAGAGAGACAGCGACAATAGAGAGAGAGGGAGGTAGAAGGAGAAGAATAGGGAGAAAGACAGAGAGAGAGATAGAGAGAGAGAGAGAGAGAGAGAGAGAGAGACAGACAGACAGACAGAGACAGACAGACAGAGAGAGACAGACAGACAGACAGACAAGGAGACAAACAGACATACAAAGAGATTCAGAGATAGAGACAGAGATAGAGGTATAATACAAAGAGAGGGAGGGGGAAGAGAGAGAAAGAGAGAAAGAGAGACAGACAGACAGACAGAGAGACAGAGACAGAAACAGATACAGACAGACAGATACAGAGATAAAGACAGAAATAGATGTAGATACAGAGAGAGAGAGAGAAACCAAAGACCCCCAGAGAAGCAAACCAAGAAGTAGGCAGTTTGTCAACCACACATCTCAATCAGGCAACCTGAACTTTACTACCATTGACACAGTGTAGGAGACCTGACTGACAGCACAGTGCTGTATTCACAGACATGCTTTAAGTAACACACAGCACAGTGCTATTTTCAAGATAAACACACAGCACAGTGCTATTTTCAAGATAAGCACACAGCACAGTGCTGTATTCAAGATAAACACACAGCACAGTGCTATTTTCAAGATAAACACACAAAACAGTGCTGTTTTCAAGATAAACACACAGCACAGTGCTATTTTCAAGATAAACAGACAGCACAGTGCTATTTTCAAGATAAACATTGCATCTGCAAAAACAAGCTATTTCCAAACCAAAATCCTGAATGCCTCTTCTTCAAGAGAACTCTTTACAACCATGAATCATCTCCTTGGCACACGAAAAGATTTACCTCTCCCAACAAAACACACAAATGAAGAACTCCCATCTGTATTCTCCAAGTATTTCACCACCAAAATACAAACTCTTCGTGACAGGCTTGACAGGACACCCTGTCAACCATGCCCACCTGACCCTTCCTTCTCTGGCACACCTCTTACTACTTTTACCCCAGTCTCACAAGAAGAAATTCTCAACACAATCAGATCCATGTCGTTCAAAACCTGCGAACTGGATCCTCTTCCAGGTTCTCTCTACTCTGACTGTCTCCCTACTCTCCTCCCATTCATCACTGACATCATCAACACTTCTCTTCAAACTGGAACTGTCCCAGATTCTTTCAAGTCTGCTATTGTTCACCCTCTCCTCAAGAAATACAATTTAGACCCAAATGAACTGAAAAATTACCGGCCTATCTCTAATCTCTCTTTCTTGTCAAAACTCATCGAAAAAGTTGTCCTCAACCAGCTGAACTCTCACCTGTCTGCCAACAATCTTCTCAATCCTTTCCAGTCAGCCTACGCCAGTGCCATAGCACTGAAACTGCCCTGCTACACATTCTCAACAATCTCCTCCTTGCAACTGATACTGGCAAAGTCTCTCTCCTCACACTCCTTGATCTGTCTGCAGCCTTTGATACCATTGATCATGGTATTCTCCTTTCTAGTCTTCATCATACTTTTGGCATCTCTGACATTGCTCTCTCCTGGTTCACTTCATATCTGTCAAATAGAAAACAAACTGTTCTCATTAATGGCACTTACTCTCAACCTGCATACCTGACCTGTGGTGTTCCACAAGGATCTGTCCTTGGCCCTGTTCTTTTCACTCTTTACACCTCCCTCCTGTCCACCATCATCAACTCCCACCCTATAAAACACCACTTCTATGCTGATGACACCCAACTTCAAGACAGTGACTCACCTGATAATATACAGCGCCTCTTGACTCGCACCACTGAGTGTTACTCGGACATTAAGAACTGGATGACGTTCAACAAACTTCAGCTTAATGACGACAAGACAGAAACTATCCTCATTGGCACCCGTCAGAAACTTTCTCAGCTGCCTCCTCTTTCTCTCCCATTATGTAACACATCAGTCCCAATTTCTGATTCAGCTAAAAACCTTGGTGTCTGCATTGACTCTACCCTCTCCATGAACAACTTTGTTTCTCAAACTGCCAGATCTTGCTACTATCACCTCCATCGTATAAGCCTGATCAGGAAGTATCTCTCTGTGGAAACAACTGCAAAACTCGTTCTCTCCTTCATAATGTCTCGCATTGACTATTGCAATTCACTCCTGTCTGGTCTTCCTGCCTCCACCATTCACATCCTACAGCGCATTCAAAACAATGCTGCACGCCTTGTACTCAAAAAGAAAAAAGCTGATCACATATCTCCTCTCCTGGCACAACTTCACTGGCTCCCTGTATCAAAGCACATACAGTACAAACTAGACACCATGTGCTACAAAAGCCTCAATAACGCAGCCCCCGATTACCTGTCAAGCCTATTTGAGATCTATGTTCCCTCACGTACCCTCCGCTCTGCCTCCGATCCTCTGACTTTTCGCTTTCCACGCACTAAGCTCAATACCTATGATCCACGAGCCTTCTCTGTTTCTGGTCCACTTTCCTGGAACAAACTTCCTCTCTC
Organism: Monoplex corrugatus; assembly: GCA_030674185.1. Classification (NCBI taxonomy): domain Eukaryota; kingdom Metazoa; phylum Mollusca; class Gastropoda; order Littorinimorpha; family Ranellidae; genus Monoplex; species Monoplex corrugatus. The sequence goes on along the minus strand of CM060315.1, from coordinate 1,786,562 downwards.
AGTCCGTCAGCAACTTACTTTTGTCTCCTTGAAGTCCGCTCTCAAAACTCACCTTTTCTCCTCAGCATAAAATCCTGACCTCACTCATCCCCCCTCTGTAGCCTGTCTCCACTCGGAGGGGAATCACATTGTAATATATATTTGTATATAATATGCTCTCTATAATTTTCCATTGCTTTTATTCTTTTTCCCCATTTATAGCCATGTGTGAGTGTGTGTGTGCGTGTGTGTGCGCGCGTGCGTAAGTGTATGTTCAGCGTTAAGATTTGATTTTTATCGAGATTTTGCGCTATATAAATATTGTAATTATTATTATTATTATTATAAACACACAGCACAGTGCTATTTTCAAGACAAACACACAGCACAGTGCTATTTTCAAGATAAACACACAGCACAGTGCTGGTTTCAAGATAAACACACAGCACAGTGCTATTTTCAAGATAAGCACACAGCACAGTGCTATTTTCAAGATAAACAGACAGCACAGTGCTATTTTCAAGATAAACACACAGCACAGTGCTATTTTCAAGATAAACAGACAGCACAGTGCTATTTTCAAGATAAACAGACAGCACAGTGCTATTTTCAAGATAAACAGACAGCACAGTGCTATTTTCAAGATAAACACACAGCACAGTGCTATTTTCAAGATAAGCACACAGCACAGTGCTATTTTCAAGATAAACAGACAGCACAGTGCTATTTTCAAGATAAACACACAGCACAGTGCTATTTTCAAGATAAGCACACAGCACAGTGCTATTTTCAAGATAAACAGACAGCACAGTGCTATTTTCAAGATAAACACACAGCACAGTGCTATTTTCAAGATAAGCACACAGCACAGTGCTATTTTCAAGATAAACACACAGCACAGTGCTATTTTCAAGATACACACACAGCACAGTGCTATTTTCAAGATACACACACAGCACAGTGCTATTTTCAAGATAAACACACAGCACAGTGCTATTTTCAAGACAAACACACAGCACAGTGCTATTTTCAAGATAAGCACACAGCACAGTGCTATTTTCAAGATACACACACAGCACAGTGCTATTTTCAAGATACACACACAGCACAGTGCTATTTTCAAGATACACACACAGCACAGTGCTATTTTCAAGATACACACACAGCACAGTGCTATTTTCAAAACAAACACACAGCACAGTGCTATTTTCAAGATACACACACAGCACAGTGCTATTTTCAAGATAAACAGACAGCACAGTGCTATTTTCAAAACAAACACACAGCACAGTGCTATTTTCAAGATAAACACACAGCACAGTGCTATTTTCAAGATAAACACACAGCACAGTGCTATTTTCAAGACAAACAGACAGCACAGTGCTATTTTCAAGATAAACACACAGCACAGTGCTATTTTCAAGATAAACAGACAGCACAGTGCTATTTTCAAGATAAGCACACAGCACAGTGCTATTTTCAAGATACACACACAGCACAGTGCTATTTTCAAAACAAACACACAGCACAGTGCTATTTTCAAGACAAACACACAGCACAGTGCTATTTTCAAGACAAACACACAGCACAGTGCTATTTTCAAGATACACACACAGCACAGTGCTATTTTCAAAACAAACACACAGCACAGTGCTATTTTCAAGACAAACACACAGCACAGTGCTATTTTCAAGACAAACAGACGATCTTACAAGGAATGTGTATACACGTAGCGTCACCAGTTCTGTATGCCGTGATCTGGACAATGATATACAACCCGCCCAACTGTAATCAGGATTTGACTCACAAATAAGACAACGGTTATTGCTCTCCTCCTACCACATTTTATGTATTTTATGTAGCAGTCTGGCGCTGGTTTTTATGATGAGACATAAACAGCGGTCCAATGTACAGCACGCACACAGCTCACGTTAAAGATCCCAAGGCAATAGATAAGCTGTCCCTGGTAAAATTCTGTAGACAGATTCATTCCGGCTCAACAAAACATCAAAGAAATTATCTGATTTATCATTTGGCTCTTAAATCTGGCGACAGTGTTTCTGTATTGTATTTTGTATTCCGTTGACAAAGGCCAGTTGGGCAAAAATTTGTGCCGGTCCAGTTTGGTTAATACAGTACGTGTTTTCATGATATCATGATGTGTTTGTGGTTTCTGTTAGTGTCTATTGAACGTGTACACCAAGAACAGTCTCTTTTCTTCAAACCGTTGGTCCCATTAAAGTTAAAATCCGTCACCAAATGTCGATAATAATTATCATCATCAACATGATGTGTCCTGCCGCGTGACGTTGACGATCATGGCCCTCCACACGAATTTATCCCTTGTCGCTGCAAGTACATCTCCCATCTTGTCTGTCTTCAGCCACCCTGCAAGTCTGTCCATTGTGTTCTCCCTGGTCTACCTGCTGTATAATATCAGACTTAATCAACGTCTGATTATTTGTACGCGTGTTTGTCTAGCGATGTTAACTGGGAGTTTCTCAAAGACCATAGGCTGTCAGGCAGTGAGTTGTTAGAGCACCGGTAGCGCATTAGATGACCATCTCCAACCGAGCGGGCCTCAGGTTGTGGATAGCGGATGGCATTTCAGATATATAGCTAGCTGTAGAATGTCATGCCTGTTTGGCCAGTTAAGCAATGTTGAACGGTGTCAGTGCTATCCATCAGGACAAGATGTGATGGCACAAGGCAAGGGCACAGTGCACAAATACCCTGTTGTCCCATGAAAGAACCGTCAGGTAGATAAGGGCCACCCCCTGCATTCACAGGTTCACATGGTAGGCCCTTTGGCCATGAACTAAGACCGTGTTAAACCTACAAAAAACCTACAGGGCTGAAGACAGAGGTACCAGGCCTGCAGACGTCTTGTAACAAACCATGGTACCATACAATATAACAGGGCTGAAGACAAGTACCAGCCTGCAGACGTCTTCTAACAAACCATGGTACCATGCAATAAACAAGGCTGAAGACAGAAGTACCAGGCCTGCAGACGTCTTGTAACAAACCATGGTACCATACAATATAACAGGGCTAAAGACAGAAGTACCAGGTCTACAGACGTCTTGTAACAAACCATGGTACCATACAATATAACAGGGATGAAGACAGAGTACCAGGCCTGCAGACGTCTTCTAACAAACCATGGCACCATACAATAAACAAGGCTAAAGACAGAGGTACCAGGCCTGCAGACGTCTTTAACAAACCTGGTACCATACAATATAACAAGGGCTGAAGACAGAAGTACCAGGTCCTGCAGACGTCTTCTAACAAACCATGGTACCATACAATAAACAAGGCTAAAGACAGAGGTACCAGGCCTGCAGACGCCTCTTGTAACAAACCTGGCACCAACAATATAAAGCAAATACAGAAGTCACCTACATCAGACTTTAAAAAGGGACCTACCCATTGATCACTAGAGGGTGGAGCAAGTACCAGGTGCAGTACGTCTTCTAACAAACCATCACACATAAAGGCTAAGAAGGACCTCTGTTACCAGGCCCTCTGCCCTCACGTGGCCTCCATGTCCTCTAAGCAATCTCCTGCGTCCCTCTACCCATGCCTGTCCTGTCCCATGTCCTTTCTGAGTCTGCCCTCCTGTACCTCAACTCATGCCCTCCAGACTCCTGTCCCTCTGTCGTCCTGCCCTCCTGTCCCTCCTGTCCCTCCTGTCCCGTCCTCCTGTCCCTCCTGTCCCTTCTCCTGTCCTCCTGTCCCTCCTGTCCTCCTGTCCTCCTGCCCTCCTGTCCTCTGTCTCCTGTTCTCCTGTCCCTCCTGTCCTCCTTCCTCCTGTCCTCCTGTCTCCTGTCCCTTCCTGCTCTCCTCCTGTCCCTCCTGTCTCCTGTCCCTCCTGTCTCCTGTCCCTCCTGTTCTCCTGTCCCTCCTGTTCTCTTCCCTCTGTCCTCCTTTCTCCTGTTCTCCTGTCCTCCTGTCCCTCCTGTCCTCCTGTTCCCTGTCCCTCCTGTTCTCCTGTCCCTCCTGTTCTCCTGTCCTCCTGTTCTCCTGCCCCTCCGTCCCTCCTGTCCCCTGTTCTCCTGTCCCTCCTGTCCTCCTGTC
>CM060315.1:1767500-1772500 GCA_030674185.1 Monoplex corrugatus | reverse complement strand
CTTCTGTGTTTATTCTCTCATCTTCATGTGTATGTGTGTGAGTGAATGTGTTGGTGTGCGTGTGTAAGTAAATGTGTGTTAATGTGTGTGTGTGTGTGTGTGTGTGTGTGTGTGGTGTGTGTGTGTGTGTGTGTGTGTGTGGTGTGTGTGTGTGTGTGTTTGTGTATGTATGTATGTCTGTGCGTACGCACGTGAGTGCGTTATTGTGTACGTGTGTGTTAAAATAAGCGAGTGTTTGTGTGCGCATGTATGTGTATGTGTTGTGGAAGAGAGATTATTTTCTTATGTGAAGTGTTTATGTTACTAGAATTTGTGTTAATTGGTTCTTTAACGTTCTATTTTGACGTGGTGTTAGCCCTGATATGGCTCTAGCAGTCGGCTGGGCTATAAGCAATATGAACTTGAACTTACGTTGTATTTTTATGGTTGGCCTGCTGTCATCAAACGCTAAGGGTTGGTGTGTGTGTGATGTATGTGTGTCTGTCTTTTGCCTTGTGCTTTGTGAAGCTCTGTCGGCTTGCTGTACAAGCTATCATTATTGTCATCATTATTATCATCATTATTATAACTACCTCATCATACCTGACATTGACGTGTTGCTGTACAAGTTATCATTATTGTCATCATTATTATAACTAACTCATCATACCTGACATTGACGGCTTGCTGTACAAGCTATCATTATTATCATCATTATTATAACTACCTCATCATACCTGACATTGGCGTGTTGCTGTACAAGTTATCATTATTGTCATCATTATTATAACTACCTCATCATACCTGACATTGACGTGTTGCTGTACAAGCTATCATTATTGTCATCATTATTATAACTACCTCATCATACCTGACATTGACGTGTTGCTGTACAAGCTATCATTATTGTCATCATTATTATAACTACCTCATCATACCTGACTTTGACGTGTTGCTGTACAAGCTATCATTATTATCATCATTATTATAACTACCTCATCATACCTGACACTGACGGCTTGCTGTACAAGCTATCATTATTGTCATCATTATTATAACTACCTCATCATACCTGACATTGACGTGTTGCTGTACAAGCTATCATTATTGTCATCATTATTATAACTACCTCATCATACCTGACTTTGACGTGTTGCTGTACAAGCTATCATTATTATCATCATTATTATTATAACTACCTCATCATACCTGACATTGACGTGTTGCTGTACAAGCTATCATTATTGTCATCATTATTATAACTACCTCATCATACCTGACATTGACGTGTTGCTGTACAAGCTATCATTATTGTCATCATTATTATAACTACCTCATCATACCTGACATTGACGTGTTGCCATACAAACCGCCTGTGTCTAGACATTAACCAATTACCTTTTCTGAAACAATGTTATGAGACACACGTGGGTCTTCTCTGTATGTGGCACCGCTGTAAACACTTGGGGTTTTGAAAACAAATATGTAACATGTAATACAACATTCTTGTATAACGTTTTGAAGACAATTGTGCAGTAGCATTGCGTTTTTTTTTAACGTTTTGAAGATAACTATGTAACATGTGTTGTACTGTCCATTTTAAACGTTTTGAAATAAGATGTTTAACACTTATCATTCTTTTCAAACGTTTGTAGACATCTATTTAAAATGTATTCTAATGCATTTTGAAGTTTTGAAGGGAAATGGTTAATAGTAATTTCTTAACAGCGTAGTTGTTATGGAAACTTCAACCAATTAATAATAGTAATAATAATGATTACGATATCTATATAGCGCAAAATCTTGATAAAAATCATATCAAGATTGCGATACATTTACAAAAGAGAAAAACACGTAGAAAAAAATGTTTCAAAGATCATTGTCTGCAAACATGATGCCAGAACATCATAGAACGCAACTCATCAACTGTCCATTAACAGTATCACGAAAACATCGTTACAAAAATTACACCAACTAGACTAAATAATCATTTCCTTGCCATAAGTAACATAATGAGATAATACTGAAGGCAGATCACAACAAAACAATCTGATGCCATAAGATGTCTTGTCAGTCTCCAAATGTATCAGCAATACCACCAGTGGTGATCTGTGATGCAGGGGATTGCTGTCGTTCTTGTTTTAAGACATGTTGATGACGACTGATTACTATAGTTCTTGTGTTAAGACATGTTGATGACGACTGATTGCTGTCGTTCTTTTTAAGACATGTTGATGACGACTGATTACTATAGTTCTTGTGTTAAGACATGTTGATGACGACTGATTACTATAGTTCTTGTGTTAAGACATGTTATGACGACTGATTACTATAGTCTTGTGTAAGACATGTTGATGACGACTGATTGTAAGTTCTTGTGTTAAGACATGTTGATGACGACTGATTGCATAGTTCTTGTGTTAGACATGTTAATGACGACTGATTGCTATAGTTTTGTTGTAAGACATATTGATGACGACTGATCTTGTCTTGTGTAAGACATGATGACGACTGATTTCTATAGTTCTTGTTGTAAGTCATGTTGATGAGACATGCTATAGATCTGTGTTTAAGACATGTTGATGACGATGATTGCTTAGTTCTTGTTGTAAGACATGTTGATGACGACTGATGTTCTTTTGTGTAAGACATGTTGATGACGACTGATTGCTAGTTCTTGTTGTAAGACAGTTGATGACGACTGATTGCTTCGTTCTGTTTAAGACATGTTGATGACGACTGATTCTATAGTTCTTGTGTAAGACATGTTGATGACGACGATTGCTATAGTTTTTGTTGTAAACATTTATGACGACTGATTGCTTAGTTCTTGTGTAAGACATGTTGATCACGATTCTAGTTTAAGACATGTTGAGACGACTGATTACTATGTTCTTGTTGTAAGACATGTTATGACGACTGATTGTATAGTTCTTGTGTAAGACATGTTGTGACGACTGATTCTAATTTTGTTGAAGACATGTTGATGACATGATTGTATATAGTTCTTGTTTAAGAACATGTTGATGACGACGATTGCTAAGTTCTTGTTGAAGACATGTTGATGACGACGATTCTATAGTCTTGTTTAAGACATGTTGATGACGACGATGCTTGTTCTTGTTTAAGACATGTTGATGACGACTGATTGCTATAGTTCTTGTTGTAAGACATGTTGATGACGACTGATTGCTATAGTTCTTGTGTAAGACATGTTGATGACGACTGATTGCTGATAGTTCTTGTGTAAGACATGTTGATGACGACTGATGCTATGTCTTGTTGTAAGACATGTTATGACGACTGATGTTGTTCTTGTTAACATGATGACACTGATTGCTGTCTTTTGAAACAGTGATGACATGATGCTCGTTCTTGTGTAAGACATTAGAGATGATGCTGTCGTTTTGTGTAAGCTTGATGAGACTGATTCTTGTCTGTTTAAGACATGTGATGACGACTGATTCTGTTTGTTAAGCATGTTGACGCTGATTGCTGTTTGTTGTAACATGTTGAGACGACTGTTGCTTGTTCTTGTTAAGACATGTTGATGAGACTGTTCTTATCTTGTTGTAAGATGTTGAGCGACTGATTGCTATGTTTTGTTTAGACATTTGATGACGAGATTGTGTCTGTTTAAGACATTGAGAGACTGATGTAGTTTTGTTTAGACTTGATACGACTGATTGTTGTTTTGTTTAAGACATGTTGTACGACTGATTGTTTGTTTTGTTAAGACATGTTGAGACGAATTCTATAGTCTTGTTAAGACATGTTGATGACATGATTGCTTGTTCTGTGTAAAGTTGATGACGACGATTGCTATATTCTTGTGTAAGACATTGATACGACTTTCTAGTCTGTTTAAGACATTGATGACGACTGATTGCTTTTCTTGTTAAGACAGTTGATGACGTGATTGTGTTTGTTGTAAATTATGCGATGATGCTGTCTGTTGAAGACATGTATGACACTGATTGTTGTTCTTGTGTAAGGACATGTGTGTAGTGTGTAAGACATGTGATGACGACTGATTGCTAGTTCTGGTAACAGTGATGACGACTGATTTAGTCTTGTAAGACATGTGATGACGACTGATTGCTTGTTCTTGTGTAAGACATGAGACGACTGATGTTGTTCTGTTAGACATTGATACGAGATTGCTTAGTTCTTTTGTAACATGTGATGAGACTGATTGCTTATTTTTTAAACATGTGATGACGACTGATGTTAGTTCTTTTGTAAGACATGTTAGACATGATGCTTGTTCTTGGTTAAATTGAGACGACTGATTGCTTGTTCTTGTTAAGACATTGATGAGACTGATTGCTTGTTTGGTAAGACATGTGAGACGACTGATGCTGTTTTGTGTAGCATGTAATATGTGTTTGAATGGACGAGATTGCTTCGTAAATGATGACATTGAGTTCTTGTGTAAGAGACGTATTTTGTGAGACTGTGACGATGATGCTTGTTCTGTTAGACGTACGATTGTAGTTCTTGTTAGACTTGAGAGATGTTGCATTTTGTTAAGAATGTGAGAGTGATGCTTGTAGAATTGATAGACGTTGCAGTTCTTGTGTTAAGACATGTTGATGACGACTGATTGTAGTCTGTGTAAGACATGTTGATGACGACTGATTGCTATAGTTCTTGTGTAAGACATGTTGATGACGACTGATTGTGTATGTTCTTGTTTAAGACATGTTGATGACGACTGATTGCTATAGTTCTTGTTGTAAGACATGTTGATGACGACTGATTGCTATAGTTCTTGTGTAAGACATGTTGATGACGACTGATTGCTGTGTTCTGTGTAAGACATGTTGATGACGCGATTCTTAGTTTGTAAGACATGTTGATTGACGACATGATGATGCTATAGTTCTTGTGTTAAGACATGTTGATGACGACTGATTGCTATAGTTCTTGTGTTAAGACATGTTGATGACGACTGATTAGCTTAGTTCTTGTTGTAAGACATGTATGAGACGACTGAATTGCTATAGTTCTTGTTGTAA
>CM060315.1:1735000-1762500 GCA_030674185.1 Monoplex corrugatus | reverse complement strand
ACCCCATCATCGTCCTGTACCCCTACCCCCCTATATCCACCGTATCTTCCTTTCATTACACCCACACCCTCACCCCATCATCGTCCTGTACCCCTACCCCCACTATATCCACCTTGTCTTCCTTTCATTACACCCACACCCTCACCCCATCATCGTCCTGTACCCCTACCCCCCCTATATCCACCTTGTCTTCCTTTCATCACACCCACACCCTTACCCCATCATCGTACTGTACCCCTACCCCCCCCCCCCTATATCCACCTTGTCTTCCTTCCATCACACCCCACCCTCACCCCATCATAGTACTGTACCCCTACCCCCCTATATCCACCTTCTCTTCCTTTCATTACACCCACACCCTCACCCCATCATCGTACTGTACCCTTACCCCCCCCCCCTATATCCACCTTGTCTTCCTTTGATTACACCCACACCCTTACCCCATCATCGTACTGTAACCCCCCCCCCCCACACACACACACACTGCTGTGCCTGTGTTTTTAGTTTATACAAATGACATGGTAATGATCGTTCTCATATTCTGATATAAATGCGTTTTTCCTCTCTTAAATCAAATGGCAAGAATTCCTGACATTTAAATATTCAACATTCAGAACATTCGTACAAAATATTTATTATCTGTTTTAATATGGATGAGTATTATTTGAAAACGCACACGCACACACACACAGACACACAGACGCACGCACACATACACACACACACACACACACACACAATACACCACGCTATGAATGTAAGGGGAATAATCATGGCATTTCCTGTGAAAAGCAGGACTTACTTGTAGGCTGAAGGCTTATGCCATGATCATTATATGATTTTATGTGTAGGATGAAGGCTTATACCATGATTATTATGAATTTTATGTGTAGGCTGAAGGCTTATGCCATAATCATTATATATCTTATGTGTAGGGTGAAGGCTTGTGCCATGATCATTATGGATCTTATGTGTACGCTGAAGGCTTATGTCATGATCATTATGGATCTTATGTACAGGCTGAAGGCTTTTGCCATGATCATTATGGATCTTATGTGTAGGCTGAAGGCTTATGACATGATCATTATGAATCTTACATGCAGGCTGAAGGCTTATGCCATGATCATTATGGATCTTATGTGTAGGCTGAAGGCTTATGCCATGATCATTATGGATCATATGTCTAGGCTGAAGGCTTATGTCATGATCATTATGGATCTTATGTGTAGGCTGAAGGCTTATGCCATGATCATTATGGATCTTATTGTAGGCTGAAGGCTTATGCCATGATCATTATGGATCTTATGTGTAGGCTGAAGGCTTATGCCATGATCATTATGGATCTTACGTGCAGGCTGAAGGCTTATGCCATGATCATTATGGATCTTATGTGTAGGCTGAAGGCTTATGTCATGATCATTATGGATCTTTGTGTAGGCTGAAGGCTTATGTCATGATTATTATGGATTTTATGTACAGGCTGAAGGCTTATGCCATGATCATTATGGATCTTATGTACGGCTGAAGGCTTATGTCATGATCATTATGGATCTTATGTGTAGGCTGAAGGCTTATGCCATGATCATTATGGATCTTACGTGTAGGCTGAAGGCTTATGCCATGATCATTATGGATCTTATGTACAGGCTGAAGGCTTATGTCCATGATCATCATGGATCTTATGTACAGGCTGAAGGCTTATGCCATGATTATTATGGATCTTATGTGTAGGCTGAAGGCTTATGTCATGATCATTATGGATCTTATGTACAGGCTGAAGGCTTATGCCATGATCATTATGGATCTTATGTGTAGGCTGAAGGCTTATGCATGATCATTATGGATCTTATGTGTAGGCTGAAGGCTTATGCCATGATCATTATGGATCTTACGTGTAGGCTAAAGGCTTATGCCATGATCATTATGGATCTTATTGTAGGCTGAAGGCTTATGCCATGATCATTATGGATCTTATGTGTAGGCTGAAGGCTTATGCCATGATCATTATGGATCTTATGTGTAGGCTGAAGGCTTATGCCATGATCATTATGGATCTTACGTGCAGGCTGAAGGCTTATGCCATGATCATTATGGATCTTATGTGTAGGCTGAAGGCTTATGTCATGATCATTATGGATCTTTGTGTAGGCTGAAGGCTTATGTCATGATTATTATGGATCTTATGGACAGGCTGAAGGCTTATGCCATGATCATTATGGATCTTATGTACAGGCTGAAGGCTTATTCATGATCATTATGGATCTTATGTGTAGGCTGAAGGCTTATGCCATGATCATTATGGATCTTACGTGTAGGCTGAAGGCTTATGCCATGATCATTATGGATCTTATGTGTAGGCTGAAGGCTTATGTCATGATCATTATGGATCTTATGTACAGGCTGAAGGCTTATGCCATGATTATTATGGATCTTATGTGTAGGCTGAAGGCTTATGTCATGATCATTATGGATTTCATGTACAGGCTGAAGGCTTATGCCATGATCATTATGGATCTTATGTGTAGGCTGAAGGCTTATGCCATGATCATTATGGATCTTATGTGTAGGCTGAAGGCTTATGCCATGATCATTATGGATCTTACGTGTAGGCTAAAGGCTTATGCCATGATCATTATGGATTTTTATGTGTAGGCTGAAGGCTTATGTCATGATCATTATGGATCTTATGTACAGGCTGAAGGCTTATGCCATGATATTATGGATCTTATGTGTAGGCTGAAGGCTTATGCATGATCATTATGGATCTTATGTACAGGCTGAAGGCTTATGCCATGACATTATGGTTCTTATGTGTAGGCTGAAGGCTTATGCCATGATCATTATGGATCTTATGTGTAGGCTGAAGGCTTATGCCATGATCATTATGGATCTTATGTGTAGGCTGAAGGCTTATGCCATGATCATTATGGATCTTATGTGTAGGCTGAAGGCTTATGTCATGATCATTATGGATCTTATGTACAGGCTGAAGGCTTATGCCATGATCATTATGGATCTTATGTGTAGGCTGAAGGCTTATGCCATGATCATTATGGATCTTATGTGTAGGCTGAAGGCTTATGCCATGATCATTATGGATCTTATGTGTAGGCTGAAGGCTTATGTCATGATCATTATCGATCTTATGTGTAGGCTGAAGGCTTATGTCATGATCATTATGGATCTTATGTGTAGGCTGAAGGCTTATTCCATGATCATTATGGATCTTGTGTGTAGGCTGAAGGCTTATGTCATGATCATTATGGATCTTATGTGTAGGCTGAAGGCTTATGCCATGATCATTATGGATCTTATGTGTAGGCTGAAGGCTTATGTCATGATCATTATGGATCTTACGTGTAGGCTGAAGGCTTATGTCATGATCATTATGGATCTTATGTGTAGGCTGAAGGCTTATGCCATGATCATTATGGATCTTATGTGTAGGCTGAAGGCTTATGTCATGATCATTATGAATCTTACATGCAGGCTGAAGGCTTATGTCATGATCATTATGGATCTTATGTGTAGGCTGAAGGCTTATGACATGATCATTATGAATCTTATGTACAGGCTGAAGGCTTATGCCATGATCATTATGGATCTTATGTGTAGGCTGAAGGCTTATGACATGATCATTATGAATCTTACATGCAGGCTGAAGGCTTATGCCATGATCATTATGGATCTTATGTGTAGGCTGAAGGCTTATGACATGATCATTATGAATCTTATGTACAGGCTGAAGGCTTATGCCATGATCATTATGGATCTTATGTGTAGGCTGAAGGCTTATGTCATGATCATTATGGATCTTATATGCAGGCTGAAGGCTTATGTCATAATCATTATATATCTTATGTGTAGGCTGAAGGCTTATGTCATGATCATTATGGATCTTATGTGTAGGCTGAAGGCTTATGCCATGATCATTATATATCTTATGTGTAGGCTGAAGGCTTATGTCATGATCATTATATATCTTATGTGTAGGCTGAAGGCTTATGCCATGATCATTATATATCTTATATGTAGGCTGAAGGCTTATGTCATGATCATTATGGATCTTATGTGTAGGCTGAAGGCTTATGTCATGATCATTATGGATCTTATGTGTAGGCTGAAGGCTTATGTCATGATCATTATATATCTTGTGTAGGCTGAAGGCTTATGTCATGATCATTATATATCTTATGTGTAGGCTGAAGGCTTATGTCATGATCATTATATATCTTATGTGTAGGCTGAAGGCTTATGTCATGATCATTATATATCTTATGTGTAGGCTGAAGGCTTATGTCATGATCATTATATATCTTATGTGTAGGCTGAAGGCTTATGTCATGATCATTATATATCTTATGTGTAGGCTGAAGGCTTATGTCATGATCATTATATATCTTATGTGTAGGCTGAAGGCTTATGTCATGATCATTATATATCTTATGTGTAGGCTGAAGGCTTATGATCATTATGGATCTTATGTGTAGGCTGAAGGCTTATGTCATAATCATTATATATCTTATGTGTAGGCTGAAGGAAGTAGTAAAAACTGATCAACACACAGTTGACATATGACAACAGACGTTTAACTGATCAACAGTTGACATGTGACAACACATTTAACTGATCAACACACAGTTGACATATGACAACAGACATTTAACTGATCAACAAACAGTTGACATATGACAACAGACATTTAACTGATCAACAGACAGTTGACATATGACAACAGACATTTAACTGATCAACAGTTGACATATGACAACAGACATTTAACTGATCAACAGTTGACATATGACAACAGACATTTAACTGTTCAACAGTTGACATATGACAACAGACATTTAACTGATCAACAGACAGTTGACATGTGACAACAGACATTTAACTGATCAACAGTTGACATATGACAACAGACATTTAACTGATCAACAGACAGTTGACATATGACAACAGACATTTAACTGATCAACAAGCAGTTGACATATGACAACAGACATTTAACTGATCAACAAGCAGTTGACATATGACAACAGACATTTAACTGATCAACAAGCGGTTGACATATGACAACAGACATTTAACTGATCAACAAACAGTTGACAACCTTTTCAATGACCACAGAATTTTAACCCATCAACTAACGTTTGACAGATACTGGGACATTTTAACTCATCAATAAACAGCTGATGAAAAATCGCAGACATTTTAATCCATTAATAGACAGATAACCATTTGCCACATAGCCTACATTTTAACCTAGAGACAGACAGACATACACACACAGACAGAGACACACGCACAAATACATCGCGTTAATGAAATCATTCTGTCCCATTTACAACATAGATTAAAACGATATATCTATGTTATGCTGTTCCCTTTAAAAGGGAGAGAACAAAATCTGTTTCCGGTGATCCAAGAAGGTGAAACAAGGGTGCTTGTCAAAACAACAATCTTGTGAGACTTGACACCAGATGGAATTTACACATTTTTAACGTCAGTTGGCTGAGAGCTGGCGCCAACAGTCTGAAAATAATTCATCGTGGTTTGGATTTTTACCCTTCATGTTGCATTGGAGGGAATGTTAATGAACTGTTTATCGAGCACTGTACGAGGGCAGCGCCCTGATGTTTACAAGGAAATTGTGTTCAAACACTCATAGAACAATTGTGCCAGAAGAAACCATCCGGTTTAGTTTTCATTTAACTAAGGAAATGTGATCACACTCAGATGATTCATACATAATTCATAGAACGTGTTTATCTCCTGCACGTGCAAAAAGCTACAGTTTCCATTATGAATAAACAAAGAGAATTATGAATAAAAATAGAAAATAATAAATGAAAAATCCTTATCAGTGACCTGCTCCCACTCACAACACCTCAGTGCATAAGCATGTTGATAGCAGACACATTAACCCATCTATAAAAATATAAACAAACAAAAGAAAGAAAGAAAGAAAGAAAGAGCAAAACATTGAATCAAAAGCTTTATTTAGTAGATTTATGTTTCTAAGTCATAGTCCATTTCTGATAGACTGCTGTAGAAGTAAATGGTCAAGCCATTCTGAAATGAAATATCTTTATGAAGTAAACATCATTGATAGATCATTGCAGAACTAAAGGGTCAAATCACTCTCAAGAACGTAATAAATGCTGTCTCATAGATTGTTGTAGATTTAAATGATCAAGCCTCTCTCAAATACTGTCATGTTTTTAGGAAACCCTGCACTGACTAGTACAAGAAACATTATGAAGACAAAGCCACTATAATTTCTTCTCTTGTATTGATACACATTTGGTGCCTGATAGTGACAGCCACTATAGTTTCTTCTTTTGTATTGATACATGTTTGGTGCCTGATAGTGACAGCCACTATAGTTTCTTCTCTTGTATTGATACATGTTTGGTGCCTGATAGTGACAGCCACTATAGTTTCTTCTTTTGTATTGATACAATTTGGTGCCTTATAGTGACACACTGCCATACTTTACACTGTTGGGATAACAGTGACTTAAACACTTGGTTGATAACTGTAAAACCTGCATGACTGAACTGAATGACACTCTTTCTGAATAACAGTGGATTGACTCAAACTGATAGACTAGTTGGATAGAAATGTCGAAGGAGGACAAACCGACTTGAAAGACAAGATTCACTGTGGGGATCCAGGGAAGGTGGAGAACGAGTACATTGTTCAGTTTGTAAACAGAATACTTGAAGATCGGCATAGTTCAGTACTTGAAGGAAGTATAACTTATGATGTTCCATATGGCACAAGTCTAACAAGCCAACGGATCCTGCAGTATGACCTGTGTGGTCTGTGCAGCAACATACTACCCGCGCAATACGGGCTGAAACATTTGCACACACACGTCTAATATATCTATCTATCTATCTATCTATCTATATATACATATATACATATGTATATATATACCTATCTACTTATCTATCTGTCTATCTATCTCTATCTATCTCTATCTATCTATCTATCTTTCTCTATCTATCTATCTATCTCTATCTATCTCTCTATCTATCTCTATCTATCTATCTATCTATCTATCTCTCTCTATCTATCTATCTATCTATCTCTCTCTCTTCTATCTATCTATCTCTCTTCTCTATCTATCTCTATCTATCTATCTCTATCTATCTCTATCTATCTATCTATCTCTATCTATCTATCTATCTCTATCTATCTATATCTTCTCTACTCTATCTATCTATCTCTCTATCTCTATCTATCTATCTATCTATCTATCTATCTCTTCTATCTATCTATCTATCTATCTATCTATCTTATCTTATCTATCTATCTATCTCTATCTTCTATCTATCTATCTTATCTATCTCTATTCTATCTATCGATCTATCTCTATCTATCTATCTATCTGTCTCTATCTATCTATCTATCTCTATCTATCTATCTATCTATCTATCTCTATCTATATCTATCTATCTATCTATCTCTATCTATCTATCGATCTATCTCTATCTATCTATCTATCTATCTATCTATCTCTATCTATCTCCATCTATCTATCTATCTATCTCTATCTATCTATCTCTATCTATCTATCTATCTATATCTGTATATAGGGCTACTATATATATATATATATATATATATATATATATTATATATATACATATATGTATATGGATGTATGTATGTACGTGTGTATGCATAGAAAAGGTTGGTATGTGGAGTGAAGTCGTAGAGATGTCACTACTCAGTTCAGATTTTTCAAGACGTATTCCACTTGTTTCTCTCACCGCTTTACCATCCCCAACTATGAAGAGGACCAGGCATCCATTGACAGCTGGGTGGATTGAAGGTCCTACACACAAAGTGTATGTGCTCTGATATTCACAGTCCATGGAAACTGTTGAAGTCAGGTTGGAAGAATGGAAGGTCTGTCTCTAAGTCAACCAGACCTTTTGTACGAGTTCTGTCGTCCTCATTTGTAAAGGTTCATCAGTAGACAGTACAAATATTATCACAGATATATTTAATCAGTCAATAAACAGCGAAATTATCGTCACAGATATATGGTAACCATCAGTAAACAATCAATCAACAGCTGGATTATCGTCAAAAAGACATTTTAACCATGAGTGGACTGTTAAAATATTATCATAGATATATCTTAACCATCACTAGACAACTGAATCACAGTCATACATATATTTCAACCATCAATAGCTGAATTATTGTCATATACATATACATATATATATATATGTATGTATATATATATATATATATATATATATATATACATATATATATATACATATTTTAACCATCAATAGACAGCTGAGTTATCGTCATAAATATATTTTAACCATCCAATAGACAGCTGAATTATCGTCATAGATATATATATTTTCATTAGAAGACAACTGAAACATCACATAGATACATTCTACCATCAGAAGACAGCTGAATTATCGTCATAGTATATTTTTTCATCAGAAGACAGCTGAAACATCACATAGATACATTACACCATCAGAAGACAGCTGAAATATCACATTACACCATCAGAAGACAGCTGAAACATCACATAGATACATTACACCATCAGAAGACAGTTGAAATATCACATAGATACATTACACCATCAGAAGACAGTTGAAATATCACATAGATACATTACACCATCAGAAGACAGTTGAAATATCACATAGATACATTACACCATCAGAAGACAGCTGAAATATCACATAGATACATTCTACCATCAGAAGACAGTTGAAATATCACATAGATACATTACACCATCAGAAGACAGTTGAAATATCACATAGATACATTCCACCATCAGAAGACAGCTGAAACATCACATAGATACATTACACCATCAAAGACAGTTGAAATATCACATAGATACAGTCCACCACAGAAGACAGTTGAAACATCACATAGATACATCCACCATCAGAAGACAGCTGAAATATCACATAGATACATTATACCATCAGAAGACAGCTGAAATATCACATAGATACATTATACCATCAGAAGACAGCTGAAATATCACATAGATACATTATACCATCAGAAGACAGCTGAAATATCACATAGATACATTACACCATCAGAAGACAGCTGAAATATCACATAGATACATTATACCATCAGAAGACAGCTGAAACATCACATAGATACATTACACCATCAGAAGACAGCTGACATATTGTCGTAAGGATATTCTAACCATAAGTGGACAGGGGAACGTTCTTCTTATATATGTTTTAACCATCAGTAGACATTTCAAATATCTTCAAATTTATATTTTAACCATCATTAGACAACTGAAATATCATCATAGACATATTTCAACCCATTGACAGATAGAGACAGAGAGCAGTGACAGATAGACAGACAGACAGCAACACAAACACATGGTTGAATCAAATCATTCAGTCTATATAGAAGGGAAAGATGAAAAGCAATTATCAAAGATTTAAAAGGATTAAAAGGGAGTCCTTGCATGGAGGACAATCTGCTGAGATTAATACAAGTTGGAATTGACACGTTTTTTCACATCGTTTGCCAGGGAATTTACATAGCGACCGGCGCCAACGGTCTGGAAGAATTCACTCAGTTCTTGATTTCTTTCCTACTACGTTGGGAAAATTTGAATGAATCCTTCATCTCGTCACGCCTGTTGCAGTCTTCTAGTGCACCGTGCTTGAAAGACACACAGAAAAATAGTGCCAGAGTTTTTCTGTTTTTGTGTGAGTTCGTCTTTGTCAGGAAATATCACTGACCGAGAAGGATGTATAAATCATTCATGCTTCTGATAATCTTACACAGAAAATGTCATCGCCCAAGAATGATTTATGATGTCAATTCCAATCCACACACTGAATAATGATGGGAATTATTTCGCTACACAAGCCTAAAGGGATTCAATGGGCATTTCTTGGGTCAACATCAAACATCACGACACAAAAACTGACTTACAACTGATACTGATAGGTACTGTCTTACAACTGATACAGATAGGTACTGTCTTACAACTGATAGATACTGTCTTACAACTGATAGGTACTGTCTTACAACTGATAGGTACTGTCTTACAACTGATAGGTACTATCTTACAAATGATATAGATAGGTACTGTCTTACAACTGATAGGTACTGTCTTACAACTGATACAGATAGGTACTGTCTTACAACTGATAGGTACTGTCTTACAACTGATAGATACTGTCTTACAACTGATAGGTACTGTCTTACAGCTGAAAAGATAGGTACTGTCTTACAACTGATAGGTACTGTCTTAAAACTGATACAGATAGGTACGTCTTACAACTGATACAGATAGGTACAGTCTTACAACTGATAGGTACTGTCTTCAACTGATACAGATAGTACTGTCTTACAACTGAACTGATAGGTACTGTCTTACAACTGATAGGTACTGTCTTACAACTGAAGGTATGTTACACGATAGTACTGTCTTACAAATGATACAGAAGGACTGTCTTAAACTGATAGGTACTGTTAGGTACTGTCTTACAACTGAAGGTACTGTCTTACAACTGATAGGTACTGTCTTACAACTGATAGGTACTGTCTTACACTGATAGGTACTATCTTACAATGATAGATAGGTACTGTCTTACAACTGATAGGTACTGTCTTACAATGACAGATAGGTACTGTCTTACAACTGATAAGATAGCTCAATGGTTCTTACAACTGATACAGATAGGTACTGTCTTACAACTGATACAGATAGGTACTGTCTTCAATATACTGACTATGGTACTGTCTTACAACTGATAGGTACTGTCTTACAACTATAGGTATGTTTACACTGATAGGTACTGTCTTACAACTGATAGGTACTGTCTTACAACTGATAGGTACTGTCTTAACTTACAGATAGGTATGTCTTACAAGCTGATAGGTACTGTCTTACAACTGATAGGTACTGTCTTACAACTTGATAGGTACTGTCTTACAACTAGATAGGTACTGTCTTACAACTGATAGGTACTGTCTTACAACTTGTATTTACACGATAGGTACTGTCTTACAAGTCTGATGAGGTACTGTCTTACAACTGATAGGTACTGTCTTACAACTGAAGGTACTGTCTTACAACTGATAGGTACTGTCTTACAACTGATAGGTACTGTCTTACAACTGATAGGTACTGTCTTACAACTGATAGTATGTCTCATGATAGGTATGTCTTACAATCGATAGGTACTGTCTTACAACTGATAGGTACTGTCTTACAACTGATAGTGTACTGTCTTAACAACTGTACGATAGGTATGTCTTACAACTGATAGGTATGTCTTACAACTGATAGGTACTGTCTTACAACTGATACGATAGGTACTGTCTTACAACGATAGGTACTGTCTTACAACTGATAGATATACTGTCTTACAACTGATAGGTACTGTCTTACAACTGATAGGTACTGTCTTACAACTGATAGGTACTGTCTTACAACGATAGGTACTGTCTTACAACTGAATACAGAAAAAGGTACTGTCTTAACTGAGACTACAAGATAGGTACTGTCTTACAATGATTTTACAGATAGGTACTGTCTACAACTGATAGGTACTGTCTTACAACTGATAGGTACTGTCTACAATGATAGGTACTGTCTTACACTGATAGTATGTCTTACAATGTAGTAGGTACGTCTTACAACTGATAGGTACTGTCTACAACTGATAAGGTACTGTCTTACAAAAAGATAGGTACTGTCTTACAATGATAGGTACTGTTACTACAGATAGGTACTGTCTTACAACTGATACAGTAGGTACTGTCTTACAACTGAAGGACGTTTACAATGATAGTACTGTCTTACAACTGATAGGTACTGTCTTACAACTGATATACTGTCTTACAACTGATAGGTACTGTCTTACAACTGATAGGTACTGTCTTACAACTGATAGGTACTGTCTTACACTGATAGTACTGTCTTCAACTATAACTGCTACAGATAGGTACTGTCTTACAACTGTAGTACTGTTTAACTATAGGTGTCTTACAATGATAGGTACTGTCTTACAACTGATATGTACTGTCTTACAACTGATAGGTATGTTTACATGATAGGTACTGTCTTCAAGAAGATAGGTACTGTCTTACAACTGATAGGTATGTCTTACACTGATAGGTACTGTCTTACAACTGATAGGTACTGTCTTACAATGATAGGTACTGTCTTACAACTGATAGGTACTGTCTTACAACTGATAGGTACGTCTTACAAGATAGGTACTGTCTTACAACTGATAGGTACTGTCTTACAACTGAAGGTACTGTCTTACAACTGATAGATAGGTACTGTTTACACTGATAGTACTGTCTTACAACTGATAGGTACTGTCTTACACATGATAGGTACTGTCTTACAACTGATAGGTACTGTCTTACACTGATAGGTATGTCTTACAACTGATAGGTACTGTCTTACAACTGATAGTACTGTCTTACAATGATAGTACGTCTTAACTGATAGGTACTGTCTTACAACTGATACGATAGTACTGTCTACACGAACGATAGACTGTCTTACAACTGATAGGTATGTTTAACTGTAGTACTGTCTTACAACTTGATTACATGATAGGTACTGTCTTACAACTGATACAGATAGGTACGTCTTACAACTGATAGGTACTGTCTTACAATGATAGGTACTGTCTAAACTGATAGGTACTGTCTTACAACTGATAGGTACGTCTTACACTGATAGTAGTCTTACAACTGAAGGTACTGCTACAATGATAGGTATGTCTTACAACTGATAGGTACTGTCTTACATGATAGGTACTGTCTTACAACTGATAGGTACGTCTTACAACTGATAGGTACTGTCTTCAATGGATACAGATAGGTACTGTCTTACACATGTAGGTATGTTTACAATGATTTGGTACTGTCTTACAACTGTAGGTTGTCTTACACGATAGGTACTGTCTTACAATGATAGGACTGTCTTACAACTGATAGGTACTGTCTTACAACTGATAGGTACTGTCTTACAACTGAAGGTAGTCTTACAACTGATAGGTACTGTCTTACAACTGATAGGTACTGTCTTAAACTGATAGGTACTTCTTACAATGATAGGTACTGTCTTACATGATAGGTACTGTCTTACAATATACAGATAGGTACTGTCTTACATGATGGTACCACTGATAGGTATGTCTTCAAGATGATAGGTACTGTCTTACAATAGTATGTAAGATAGGTACTGTCTTACAACTGATAGGTACTGTCTTACAACTGATAGGATACTGTCTTACAATGATAGGTACTGTCTTACACTGATAGGTACTGTCTTACACGATAGGTACTGTCTTACAATGATACAGACTTACAACTGATAGTACTGTCTTATAACGATAGGATGTCTTACAACTGATACGATAGGACTGTCTTACAAATAAGATAGGTACGTCTTACAACACTGATAGGTATGTCTTACAACTGATAGGTACTGTCTTACACTGATAGGTACTGTCTTACAACTGATAGGTACTGTTTACAACGATAGGTACTGTCTTACAAGATACATCTTACAATGATAAGATAGGTACTGTCTTACAACTGATGTACTGTCTTACAACTGTTTCAGATAGGTACTGTCTTACAATGATAGGTACGCTTACAACGATAGGTACTGTCTTAAACTATGATAGTACTGTCTTACAACTGATAGGGTACTGTTTAAACTGATAGGTACGTCTTACACTGATAGGTACTGTCTTACAACTGATAGGTACGTCTACAACTGATAGATGTACTGTACGATAGGTACTGTCTTACAACTGAAGTACTGTCTTACAAATGTATGCTTACAACTGATAGGTACTGTCTTACAACTGATAGGTACTGTCTTCTTACTATCTTCAATAACGTTAAACAGATAGGTACTGTCTTACAACTGATAGGTACTGTCTTAAAAACTGATAGGTACTGTCTTACAACTGAATAGGTACTGTCTTACAACTGATAGGTACTGTCTTACAATGATAGGTTACTGTCTTACAACTGATAGGTACTGTCTTACAACTGATAGGTAACTGTCTTACAACTGATAGGTACTGTCTTACAACTGATTAGGTACTGTCTTACAACTGATACAGATAGGTACTGTCTTACAACTGATAGGTATGTCTTAACTGATAGGTACTGTTCAGTATAGGTACTGTCTTACACTGATAGGTACTGTCTTACAACGAGATAGGTACTGTCTTACAACTGATAGGTACTGTCTTACAAACTGATAGGTACTGTCTTACAACTGATAGGTACTGTCTTACAACTGATAAGGTACTGTCTTACAACTGATAGGTACTGTCTTACAACTGATAGGTACTGTCTTACACTGTAGGTACTGTCTTACAACTGATAGGTACTGTCTTACAACTGATAGTACTGTCTTACAACTGATAGGTACTGTCTTACAACTGATAGGTACTGTCTTACAAATGATACAGATAGGTACTGTCTTACAACTGATAGGTACTGTCTTACAACTGATAGGTACTGTCTTACAACTGATAGGTACTGTCTTACAACTGATAGCTATTGTCTTCCAACTGATAGGTACTGTCTTACAACTGATAGGTACTGTCTTGCAACTGATACAGATAGGTACTGTCTTACAACTAATACAGATAGGTACTGTCTTACAACTGATACAGATAGGTACTGTCTTACAACTGATTACTGATAGGTACTGTCTAACAACTGATAGAGATAGGTACTGTCTTACAACTGATAGGTACTGTCTTACAACTGATAGGTACTGTCTTACAACTGATAGGTACTGTCTTACAACTGATAGGTACTGTCTTACAACTAATACAGATAGGTACTGTCTTACAACTGATACTGATAGGTATTGTCTTACAACTGATACAGATAGGTACTGTCTTACAACTGATACTGAAAGGTACTGTCTTAGAGCTGATAGGTACTGTCTTACAGCTGATAGGTACTGTCTTACAACTGATAGATACTGTCTTACAACTGATAGGTACTGTCTTACAACAGATAGGTATTGTCTTACATCTGATACAGATAGGTACTGTCTTACAACTGATACTGATAGGTACTGTCTTACAACTGATAGGTACTGTCTTACAACTGATAGGTACTGTCTTACAACTGATACGGATAGGTACTGTCTTACAACTGATAGGTACTGTCTTACAACTGATAGGTACTGTCTTACAACTGATAGGTACTGTCTTACAAATGATACTGATAGGTATTGTCTTACAACTGATAGGTATTGTCTTACAACTGATAGGTACTGTCTTTCAACTGATAGGTACTGTCTTACAACTGATAGGTACTGTCTTACAACTGATAGGTACTGTCTTACTACTGATAGGTACTGTCTTACTACTGATAGGTACTGTCTTACTACTGATACTGATTAAAGACTTCTAATTAAAGTGAAACTAACTCACACAAACAAAATGTACACACTTTATAGACTTACAATGGAAGTCAAACAAAGTTATTTACATAATCAAAATGTACACACTTTATAGACTTACAATGGAAGTAAAACAAAGTTATTTACATAATCAAAATGTACACACTTTATAGACTTACAATGGAAGTCAAACAAAGTTATTTACATAATCAAAATGTACACACTTTATAGACTTACAATGGAAGTCAAACAGTTATTTACATAATCAAAATGTACACACTTTATAGACTTATAATGGAAGTCAAACAAAGTTATTTATATAATCAAAATGTACACACTTTATAGACTTATAATGGAAATCAGACAGTTATTTACATAATCAAAATGTACACACTTTATAGACTTATAATGGAAGTCAGTTATTTACATAATCAAAATATACACACTTTATAGACTTATAATGGAAGTCAAACAAAGTTATTTATATAATCAAAATGTACACACTTTATAGACTTATAATGGAAATCAGACAAAGTTATTTACATAATCAAAATGTACACACTTTATAGACTTATAATGGAAGTCAAACAAAGTTATTTATATAATCAAAATGTACACACTTTATAGACTTATAATGGAAGTCAAACAAAGTTATTTATATAATCAAAATGTACACACTTTATAGACTTATAATGGAAGTCAAACAAAGTTATTTATATAATCAAAATGTACACACTTTATAGACTTATAATGGAAGTCAAACAAAGTTATTTATATAATCAAAATGTACACACTTTATAGACTTACAATGGAAGTCAAACAAAGTTATTTATATAATCAAAATGTAGACACTTTATAGACTTATAATGGAAGTCAAACAAAGTTATTTATATAATCAAAATGTACACACTTTATAGACTTCTCATTAAAGTCAAAGAAACTTACTTACGTAATCAAAATGTGAACATTTTAAAATTCTATTTGAAGTCAAACGTATTTACATGATAAAAATATCCACATTTTACACTTCGAATGGAAGTTGATTTTGTTTCAAAAATAGTTTAAAGATACAAGTATTGCAGACTGTACAAAAACAGCAAATGTAATCAACAGAAATAATGTTTAACAAAGTTATTTTGTTATTTTGTAACGCTTCACATCCTTAAAAAAGGCATAATTACAGGCAAATTATAAAGAGGTAAACGATAGCAGACATAAATCAAAGAAATGGAACAGTTACGAGAATAGAAAGAAAAAAAAAACGTTAACAAGAAAATAGAAAAAAAATGATAAAGTAGAATCACCAGTGACAGAGGGACAATACACGCAACTCTGTAAATCAAACTACAATAACTGGTGACCTTTTAGACAGAGAGAGAGAGAGAGACAGACAGAGACAGAGAGAGACAGAGACAGAGATAGAGATAGAGACAGAGACAGAGACAGAGACAGAGACAGAGACAGACAGACAGACAGACAGAGACAGAGACAGAGAGAGAGAGACAGAGACAGAGACAGAGATAGAGACAGACAGACAGACAGACAGACAGAGACAGACAGAGAGAGACAGAGAGACACAGAGAGGGAGAGAAACGAACAGAGTGTGAGTGTTATTAACAAAATGTTTTATCCACTGGAATAGATACGATCACGCAAGGCATCTTGTGCACCTATCATTGCTTATCTGTATATATTAAAAATACGATAGAAAGCTATAAAACTCAAACAAACCAGACAAAAAGTGTGTGTGTATGAGTGTGTATGCATATATGCATATATATACATATGTATGCAACAATTTATTGATATGTATATTCATATATGTATATGTATATGTTCATTTGAATCTTCTCTTTAGTATTGTTTCATGCACCAAATATTATTGTAGTTTGTCATACTGATGTCATGTCATGTCTCAGTGTCTGTTTGTACTTCAGTGGACATTTAGTAATGTCCTATTATTGGAAAGTGCAACGAGCATACTTTTGTCATCGACCGTTTGCGTTATATGAGTGAAACTCTTCTTCTTCTTCTTGTTCTTGTTCTTCTTGTTCTTGTTCTTCTTGTTGTTGTTGTTGTTGTTCTTCTTCTTCGCATTCTTCTTCTTCTTCGCATTCTTCTTCTTCTTCTTCACATTCTTCTTCTTCTTCGCATTCTTCTTCTTCTTCGCATTCTTCTTCTTCTTCGCATTCTTCTTCTTCGCATTCTTCTTCTTCTTCGCATTCTTCTTCGCATTCTTCGTCTACTTTGTTTCTTTTTCATTTTCTTCTTCTTCTTTGTCTACTTCTCAGATATATAGACCGTCCAATGGGATCACCATTTTTCATTTTAGTAGATAAATAAATAACAGAGAAGCAAGTAGTGAGCTTATGAACAACATTATACTCTCCACACAACATACGAGCGCTGAGCTTGGACCCTACACTACCCTACAGTGTCCTACAATACCCTACAGTGTCCTATACTAACCTACAGTGTCCTACACTACCCTACAGTGTCCTACACTACCTTACAGTGTCCTACAGTGTCCTACAGTGCCCTACAGTGTCCTACAGTGCCCTACAGTGTCCTACTGTGTCCTACAGTGCCCTACAGTGTCCTACAGTGTCCTATGGTGCCCTACAGTGTCCTATAGTCCTCTACAGTGTCCTATAGTCCTCTACAGTGTCCTACAATGTCCTATAGTCCTCTACAGTGTCCTATAGTCCTCTACAGTGTCCTACAGTGTCCTATAGTCCTCTACAGTGTCCTATAGTCCTCTACAGTGTCCTACAGTGTCCTATAGTCCTCTACAGTGTCCTACAGTGTCCTATAGTCCTCTACAGTGTCCTATAGTCCTCTACAGTGTCCTATAGTCCTCTACAGTGTCCTATAGTCCTCTACGGTGTCTTATAGTCTTCTACAGTGTCCTACAGTGTCCTATAGTCCTCTACAGTGTCCTAGAGTGTCCATAGTCCTCTACAGTGCCCTACAGTGTCCTATAGTCCTCTACAGTGTCCTACAGTGAGCCGTGCTGTGCCTGTTGCAGGTTATGCCAGACGTGACTGTGTGTGTCATGATGACCTGTGTACCTGGGGTCCACCCAACTATGCCAGGTGTCACTCCATACACCTGGTCTTCATCTATGAACAGGTCAGTTCTCTCTCTGTGTCTCTGTCTCTGTCTCTGTCTCTCTCTCTGTCTCGTCTTTCTCTGTGTGTGTGTCTATCTGTCTGTCTCTCTCTCTCTCTCCCTGTGTGTGTGTGTTTGTGGTGTGTGTGTATATATATATACACGTGTGTCGTGTACGGGTATATGTATGTTGTGTGTGTTTGTGTGTGTTTGTGTGTTTGTGTGTGTGTATGTGCGCGCGGGCGCGCTCCCACACGCGCATGTGTGTGTTACGTATGCATCTAAGTGTGTGTTTGTGTGTGAGATGGAGAGAGAGAAAGAAAAAGAGAGAAAGAAAAAAGAGAGGGGGAGAGAAAGAGAGAGGGGAAGAGAGAGAGAGGGAGGGAGAGAGCTAAAGAGAGGGAGAGAGAGAGACAGGGATGAGAGAGAGAGGTGAGAGAGAGGGAGGGAGAGAGAGAGAGAGAGGGAGAGACCTAAAGAGAGAGAGAGAGAGAGGAGAGAGAAAGAGAGAGAGAGAGAAAGAGAGACAGACAGACAGAGAGAGAGAGAGAGAGAGCTCTTCAGACTTCAAAATACTTCATTACTGAAGGATAATAGAATTAGGCCCCACTGGCCCTGTCTAACAGCTATAGTTGTCCTTGCTTACTCTCCAGCACAAAAAGAAAACACAAGGCACACAAAGCGAAACACGCTGTGAAACAAGTTGTCAAAGTGAGGTCTGATGGAGGTAATGAGAGCAGAAGCCGTTGTCCTCAGCACAGCCATTTTTGCCCTGAGAGACCCGTCTGTCTTCTGTGTACGCTGAACGGAATGTCTGCACAAACAATACTCAATTTTAAAACCACTTACACACACACAGCCACGCGCACTTAGCCATAAACGCACACGCACGCACGCACATACACACGCGCACATATACACATACACACGCGCACCACACAAAACACAAACTCTCACACACAAGCAAACAAAAAAACCCAAACATACACACACGCGCTCACACGCACACAGGCACAGAATCACACACACGACACACACACAGACAAACCACAAATACACACACATACATACACGCATACACACAAACCACAAACACACACACACACACACACAAACCACACAACCACACACACACACACAAACCACACACACACATACACACACACACACAAACCACAACCACACACACACACACACACTCCCCACCCCTTCCTGTTCTTTGCATCTCACTCCCTTCTTCATCTCCTCCCACTGGTCACCCCCCCCCCCTCCCCACCGTCACAACACAACAATGGAAGCTAGCGATATATTTCAGTCTGCCCTGTGACTTGAGCGATATGTAAAAGAATCAAATAAACTAGAGGAGAGAAAGAAAGAAAGAGAGAGAGAGAGAGAGAGAGAGAGAGAGAGAGAGAGAGAACCAGAGAGAGACGGAGAGAGAGAGAGAGAGAGAGAGAGAGAGACACAGAGAGAGAGACACAGAGAGAGGCACACACAGACAGAGAGACACAGAGACAGACAGACAGACACATACATACAGACAGACAGAAAGAAAGAAAAGAAACAGAGACCGAAGAAGAAGAAGAAGAAGAATTGCGAAGAAGAAGAATTGCGAAGAAGAAGAAGAAGAAAAAGAAGAAGAAGAAGAGAAGAAGAAGAAGAAGAAGAAGAGAGAGAGAGAGAGAGAGAGAGAGAGAGAGAGAGAGAGGGAGAGAGAGAGAGAGAGGAGAGAGAGAGAGAGGAGAGAAGAAAATCATCAGAGCAAAAATGAACAATTGTTCTCAAGAAATTATAACAAAAATTTAAAACTTTTGTTCTCATAGCGATCACACAAAGTACTCGAGGTTTTTAAACAGATAATGTATTTACAAAACATGAACAATTCCCGCAACAGAACGAATAGGTGATAGTTTAGAGAAGCAACAAGATAAAAAAATCCAAACATAAAATAAGGAAGGGAAGGAGCATATGAGTATTAATAAAACCACAAAGAACAATAAGAAGAATGGGGAAATATAATGACAAAAACCTTTGCTTCTATAAATCTTTCACACTAATGTATTCTAACGGTTGGCAATCGTCTTTTTCGTGTTTTTTTCGTTGGCTGTCTATGTGATCATGCCGTGCACAGCGACGAGTGTGGCAGCGGTACGGCCAGCACCATTCTTGTCTGATGTAGAAGAACGTATGGACATTTGTGCTATATTGTCTGGTACCATGGTTTGTTACGTGTCTGCATCCCTGGTACCCCTCACTTTAGTCGTCTAGGTTTTCTTCAGAAGTCAGCCGGCCCCTAACTCGTGGTCAAAGATATACACTGTGAGAACAGTGAGCAAACCCTTTAACACCCGCACCCTGTCCACCAGCATCCTGCATTGTCAACCATGCTAGTTAAGCAAAACTCTAACCCTTTAACACCCGCACTCTGTCCACCAGCATCCTGCATTGTCAACCATGCTAGTTAAGGAAAATCTTAACCCTTTAACACCCGCACCCTGTCCACCAGCATTCTGCATTGTCAATCATGCTAGTTAAGCAAAACCTTAACCCTTTAACACCCGCACCCTGTCCACCAGCATTCTGCATTATTGTCAACCACACTAACAAAACAAAACCTTAACCCTTTAACACCACACCCTGTCCACCAGCATTCCGCATTATTGTCAACCATACTAACAAAACAAAACCTTAACCCTTTAACACCCGCACTCTGTCCACCAGCATTCTGCATTGTTGTCAACCATACTAACAAAACAAAACCTTAACCCTGTAACACCCGCACCCTGTCCACCAGCATCCTGCATTGTTGTCAACCATACTAACAAAACAAAACCTTAACCCTGTAACACCCGCACCCTGTCCACCAGCATCCTGCATTATTGTCAACCATACTAACAAAACAAAACCTTAACCCTGTAACACCCGCACCCTGTCCACCAGCATCCTGCATTATTGTCAACCATACTAACAAAACAAAACCTTAACCCTTTAACACCCGCACCCTGTCCACCAGCATCCTGCATTATTGTCAACCATACTAACAAAACAAAACCTTAACCCTTTAACACCTGCACCCTGTCCACCAGCATCCTGCATTGTCAACCATACTAACAAAACAAAACCTTAACCCTTTAACACCCGTACTCTGTCCACCAGCATCCTGCATTGTCAACCATGCTAGTTAAGGAAAATCTTAACCCTTTAACTCCCGCACTCTGTCCACCAGCATCTTGCATTGTCAACCATGCTAGTTAAGGAAAATCTTAACCCTTTAACACCCGCACCCTGTCTACCAGCTTCATGCATTGTTGCCAACCATACTAACAAAACAAAACTTTAACCCTTTAACACCCACACCCTGTCCACCAGCATTCTGCATTATTGTCAACCATACTAACAAAACAAAACCTTAACCCTTTAATACCCTGTCTACCAGCATCCTGCATTGTCAACCATTCTAGTTATGCAAAACCTTAACCCTTTAACACCCACACCTGTCCACCAGCATCCTGCATTGATAACCATGCTAGCAATGTAAAACCTTAACCCTTTGACACCCACACCCTGTTCACCAGCATCCTGCATTGTCAACCAGGCTAGCAATGCAAAACCTTAACCCTTTAACACCACACCCTGTCCACCAGCATCCTGCATTGTCAACCATGCTAGCAATGTAAAACCTTAACCCTTTAACACCCACACCCTGTCCACCAGCATCCTGCATTGTCAACCATGCTAACAAAGTAAAACCTTAACCCTTTAACACCCACACCCTGTCCACCAGCATCCTGCATTGTCAACCATGCTAGCAATGTAAAACCTTAACCCTTTAACACCCACACCCTGTCCACCAGCATCCTGCATTGATAACCATGCTAGCAATGTAAAACCTTAACCCTTTGACTCCACACCCTGTCCACCAGCATCCTGCATTGTCAACCATGCTAGCAATGTAAAACCTTAACCCTTTAACACCCACACCCTGTCCACCAGCATCCTGCATTGTCAACCATGCTAGCAATGTAAAACCTTAACCCTTTAACACCCACACCCTGTCCACCAGCATCCTGCATTGATAACCATGCTAGCAATGTAAAACCTTAACCCTTTGACTCCTTCACCCTGTCCACCAGCTTCATGCAGGAAGCCGGTGGATAGGGTGAGGGAATCGAAGGGTTAAGGTTTTGCAGTCGGTGGATATGTTTGGGGAGTCAAAGGGTTATATCTGAAGGCAGCCATTATGCACCTAACGACTCCGTCACAGGACATAACGGTATTCTCTGAGTGAGGCCTTGCCAAAAATCACCCCCTCCCTGTCCTCTTCCCCGTCCTCACAGTAAGCATGGTCAGTCAGTGTGGGACAGTTTACATGTCCAGGCAAACCTGATTATTTCGCTGCTAATCAACGTAACTGAAGGCCAGTGGACATTCACCAGTCGCCACCTGCTGGGTTGGGGGATAATCTCTCCACAATGGATCGACTGTGGTGTTGCTATAATACACGACACTTTTTGTAGTATTATCATAGTTCACCACAGGCAGGACACGGCACAACTGCTGAAATCTTGTCACAGAACCTGACCACTGTCCATGGTGGCACTAACAAAAGAGGATTTCCTGCTGGTGCGGCTGGAAGCTGGTGGTAGGTGAGGGTGGGGGGAGGTGATGGTGGTGGTGGTAGAGATGATAGGAGAGCAGGTGATTGTAATGGGGATTTTCCAGTTGATGCCATCAGTGTCCAGTGTCTCACCTGTGTCCTGTATGGCGGTAAGCAGGAAATGTCAATATATCTGTGGAGGTCAAGGAGACACGGACACCACGATGTCCACACACACATTGAACCAAGTCAGTAGCGGCCATGCGTACAGTTGTATTTTACATGATAAAACATGCATCATCACGAAACCCAACAACGTCACCAGGAATCTCATTTCACAGTAACAATGTAGACTACGCTACACATGACGACAGTTAGAACAATGTAGACTACGCTACACATGACGACAGTTAGAACATGTAGACTACGCTACACATGACGACAGTTAGAACAATGTAGACTACGCTACACATGACGACAGTTAGAACAATGTAGACTACGCTACACATGACGACAGTTAGAACAATATAGACTACGCTACACATGACGACAGTTAGAACAATGTAGACTACGCTACACATGACGACAGTTAGAACAATGTAGACTACGCTAAATATGACGACAGTTAGAACAATGTAGACTACGCTACACAACAGTTAGAACAATGTAGACAGCTACACATGACGACAGAACAATGTAGACTACCGCTACACATGACGACAGTTAGAACAATGTAGACTACGCTACACATGACGACAGTTAGAACAATGTAGACTACGCTACACATGACGACAGTTAGAACAATGTAGACTACGCTACACATGACAGTAGAAACAATGTAGACTACGCTACACATGACGACACAACAATGTAGACTACGCTACACATGACGACAGTTAGAACAATGTAGACTACCTACACATGACGACAGTTAGAACAATGTAGACTACCTACACATGACGACAGTTAAACAATGTAGACTACCTACACATGACGACATTAAACATGTAGACTACCTACACATGACGACATTAGAACAATGTAGACTACGCTACACATGACAGTAGAACAATGTAGACTACGCTACACATGACGACAGTTAAACAATGTAGACTACCTACACATGACAGTCAGAACAATGTAGACTACGCTAACAAACATGAACAGTGACTGTACATGCGATTACAACATGTAGACTACCTAAACATGACGACAGTTAAACAATGTAGACTACGCTAACATGACGACAGTTAAACAATGTAGACTACGCTACACATGACGACAGTTAACAATGTAGACTACGCTACACATGACGACAGTTAGAACAATGTAGACTACGCTACACATGACACAGTTAGAACAATGTAGACTACGCTACACATGAGACAGTTAACAATGTAGATACGCTACACATGACGACATACACAATTAGACTACGCTAACATGACGACAGTAAACAATGTAGACTACGCTAACATGACGACAGTACAGACAATGTAGACTACGCTAACATGACGACAGTTAGAACAATGTAGACTACCTACACATGACGACAGTTAAACAATGTAGACTACGCTACACATGACGACAGTTAAACAATGTAGACTACGCTACACATGACGACAGTTAGAACAATGTAGACTACCTACAGCACATGACGACAGAACAATGTAGACTACGCTACACATGACGACAGTTACAACAATGTAGACTACCTACACATGACGACAGTTAGAACAATGTAGACTACGCTACACATGACGACAGTAAACAATGTAGACTACGCTACACATGACGAAGTTAAACAATGTAGACTACGCACACATGACGACAGTTAAACAATGTAGACTACCTACACATGACGACAGTAGAACAATGTAGACTACCCTACACATGACGACAGTTAAACAATGTAGACTACCTAACATGACACAGTAAACAATGTAGACTACCTATACTGACATTAAACAATGTAGACTACGCTACACATGACGACAGTTAGAACAATGTAGACTAACGCTAAACATGAGACAGTTACAACAATGTAGACTACCTACACATGACGACAGTTAAACAATGTAGACTACCTACACATGACGACAGTTAGAACAATGTAGACTACCTACACATGACGACATTAACAACAATGTAGACTACCCTAACATGACGACAGTTAGAACAATGTAGACTACCATACAACATGACGACAGTAGAACAATGTAGAACCTACACATGACAATTACAACAATGAGCTACGTACATGAGACTAAACAATGTAGACTACCTAACATGACGACATTACAACAATGTAGACTACTCTAACATGACATATACACAATGTAACTACACTACACATGACGACAGTTAGAACAATGTAGACTACCTACACATGACGACATTACAACAATGTAGACTACCCTATACATGACGACAGTTACAACAATGTAGACTACCCTACAATGACGACATTACAACAATGTAGACTAGCTAACACATGACGACAGTTACAACAATGTAGACTAACGCTACACAGACGACAGTTAAACAATGTAGACTACCCTACACATGACGACAGTTAAACAATGTAGACTACCTAACACACATTACACAATGAACATATACATGACACAAAACAATGTAGACTACCCTACACATGACGACAGTACAACAATTAACATCTAACATAATAAAAGTAACTACCTAAACATGACACATTAAACAATGTAACTACCCTACACATGACACATAAACAATGTAGACTACCCTACACATGACGACATACAACAATGTAGACTACCCTACACAACAGTAGAACAGTACTACCACACAGACACAATGTAGACTACCTACACATGACATTTAAACAATGTAGACTACCCTAACATGACGACAGTCAGAAACAATGTAGACTACCCTACAACATGAGAAATCAACAATGTCATACAAACAATGTAAACTACACTAAACATGACGAACTACAGAACAATGTAGACTAACTAACACATGATGACATTAAACAATGTAGACTACCTACACATTGACACATTACAACAATGTAGACTACACTACAATACACATACAAATGACTACCATATTACGAACATAAGTAATACATACAACACATTAAACAATGTAACTATGTAATGAACACTTACAACAATGTAGACTACCCTACACATGATGACACTTACAACAATGTAGACTACCCTACACATGACGACATTACAACAATGTAACTACACTACACATGACAACATTACAACAATGTAACTACCCTATACATGACGACACTTACAACAATGTAGACTACTCTATACATGACGACATTTACAACAATTAGACTACCCTGTACATGACGACACTTACAACAATGTAGACTTACCCTACACATGACACTTACAACAATGTAGACTACGCTACACATGACACTTACAACAATTGTAGACTATACCTCATACATGAGACACTTACAACAATGTAGCAATACACCTACACATGACACTTACAACAATGTAGACTACCTATACATGACGACACTTACAACAATGTAGACTACCTATACATGACGACACTTACAACATGTAGACTACTCTAACAATGACGAACTTACAACAATGTAGACTACCTTACACATGACACATTACAACAAATGTAGACTACGCTAACACATGACGACAGAACAATGTAGACTACCTACACATGACACACTACAACAATGGTAGATACCTACACATGACACAGTCAGAACAATTAACTACCACACATGAATACAACAATGTAACTACCCTACACATGACGACAGTCAAACAATGTAGACTACGCTAAACAAGACGACAGAACAATGTAGACTACCCTACACATGACGACAGTTACAAGTCATCAAACATCGACAAAAAACAAACAAACCCTTAGCGGAATCTTTACACCAGGAACCTACTGGAAAGAAAAGACATAATAATGATAATGGATATTACTACATACTACTACGACGACACGACTATTGATAATATAATAATAATAATAATATAATGATAATAATAATAATGATAATAATAATAATGATATAATAATGACAATAATAATAATATAATAATGATAATAATGATAATAATATAATAAAATAAAAATACCACTACTACTACTACTACTACTACTAATGATTATGATGATAATAATGATAATGATAATCATAATAATGATAATAATTTCATTTATATAGAGCAAATGTACATATCAAAGAATGCTCATTGCAATTCATAAACAGCATAAATATTGGGGTGTTAATTCAGTAATAAGGACAACAATTGGATGCATACACTAATACAT
>CM060315.1:1720000-1730000 GCA_030674185.1 Monoplex corrugatus | reverse complement strand
AAGCAGGCCTCAGTAGCTTAGTTGGTTGAGCGTCGGATTCACATGCTAATGGTTGTGGGTTCGAATCCCGGGGTGCGCTACATGAAAACTGGCCTTCTCACTGTCCCATCTTAACATCATAGTTCTGGTGGAGTCAGTTTAAGATTCGATAGGTACTCCATTCCCCCACTTCCCTGAGATGGTTATCCCCGTCAGCCATGTTACCCGAGGTAGGTGCCGACGTAAAAACCGAATCCAATCAATCAATCAATCAATGGATGGATGGAGGAATGGGTGGAGGAAAGGGGGAGGGATGGATGTAGGGATGGACTGACCTGACTTGCTGTGCCCCTCAGTTGGAGCGGTGTCAGCTGGGGTACCAGGAGGACGGCCTGAGCGGTGTGTGGGACTCGCTGTACCTGATCCTGCTGAAGGCCCAGAACAGGACCCAGGCTGGTGACGTGGACATGTTCGCCATCAACCTTCACACACTGCTGGACGTCAGCCTCCAGTTCCCTGCTGTGGCTCCTGATCCTGTGGCCTGCTCCTTTAACATGACGGTACTCTCCTCTTGGTCTGTCTGTCTGTTGCTCTGTCTGTCTGTCTGTCTGTTGGTCTGTCTGTTGGTCTGTCTGTCTGTTGGTCTGTCTGTCTGTGGTCTGTCTGTCAGTCTGGCTGTTTGTCTGTTGGATTGTCTGTCTGTTAGTCTGTCTGTTGGTCTGGCTGTCTGTTGGTCTGTCTGTTGGTCAGTCTGTCTGTTGGTCTGTCTGTTTGTTGGTCTGTCTTTTGGTCTGTTTGTCTGTTGGTCTGTCTGTCTGTTGGTGTATGTTGGTCTGTTTGTCTGTCTGTTTGTCTGTTTGTCTGTTGGACTGTCTGTCTGTTGGTCTGTTTGTCTGTCTGTCTGTTAGACTGTCTGTTGGTCTGGTTGTCTGCCTGCCTGTCTGTCTGTCTCTGTGCCTGCCTGCCTGTCTGTATGTTGATCAGACTGTTTGTCTGTCTATCTGTCTGCTTGTGTCCGTCTCTATGCCTACTTGCCTGTTCATCTGTCTGTCGGTCTGTCTTCCTGTCTGTCCATCTGCCTGTCTTCTTGCCTGTCTGTCTGTCTCTGTCAGTCGGTCGGTCTGTTGGTCTCTCTGTCTGCCTGTCTGTCTACCTTCTCCGTGTGTCCGTTTGCCTGCCTACCTGCCTGCCTGCCTGCCTGCCTTCCTGCCTGCCTACCTGCCTGTTTGCATGGCTGGCTGGCTGCCTGTTTGGCTGGCTGACTGGCTACCTGTGTGTTGTGTTTGTGTTTGTGTGTGTGTGTGTGTGTGTGTGTGTGTGTGTGTGTGTGTGTGTGTGTATGTGTGTGTAGTTTATGAACAAATATGAAAACCAATTAATAGTTCATGATCAAACATGGAAATAGTATTTTGTGAGAAAACATGGAAACTATAGTACTTTATGGACAAACATGGAAACTATAGTACTTTATAGACAAACATGGAAATTATAGTACTGTATGGACAGACATGGAAATTATAGTACTGTATGGACAAACATGGAAACTATAGTACTTTATGGACAAACATGGAAACTATAGTACTGTATGGACAAACATGGAAACTATAGTACTGTATGGACAAACATGGAAACTATAGTACTTTATAGACAAACATGGAAACTATAGTACTTTATAGACAAACATGGAAACTATAGTACTTTATGGACAAACATGGAAACTATAGTACTTTATGGACAAACATGGAAACTATAGTACTTTATGGACAAACATGGAAACTATAGTACTTTATAGACAGACATGGAAACTATAGTACTTTATGGACACACATGGAAACTATAGTACTTTATGGACATGGAAACTATAATACTTTATAGACAAACATGGAAACTATAGTACTTTATGGACATGGAAACTATAATACTTTATAGACAAACATGGAAACTATAGTACTTTATAGACAAACATGGAAACTATAGTATTTTATGGACAAACATGGAAACTATAGTATTTTATGGACAAATATGGAAACTATAGTACTTTATAGACAAACATGGAAACTATAGTACTTTATAGACAAACATGGAAAATACTATTTTATGGACAGACATGGAAACTATAGTACTTTATAGACAAACATGGAGAATAGTACTTTATGGACAAATATGGAAATAGTACTTTATGGACAAACATGGAAACTATAGTACTTTATGGACAAACATGGAAACTATAGTACTTTATAGACAAACATGGAAATTATAGCACTTTATAGACAAACATGGAAACTATAGTACTTTATAGACAAACATGGAAACTGTAGTACTTTATGGACCCACATGGAAACTATAGTACTTTATAGACAAACATGGAAACTATAGTACTTTATAGACAAACATGGAAAACACTATTTTATGGACAGACATGGAAACTATAGTACTTTATAGACAAACATGGAAAATACTATTTTATGGACAGACATGGAAACTATAGTACTTTATAGACAAACATGGAAAATACTATTTTATGGACAGACATGGAAACTATAGTACTTTATAGACAAACATGGAAAATACTATTTTATGGACAGACATGGAAACTACAGTACTTTATAGACAAACATGGAAACTATAGCACTTTATGGACAAACATGGAAACTATAGCACTTTATAGACAAACATGGAGAATAGTACTTTATGGACAAACATGGAAATTATAGTACTTTATAGACAAACATGGAAACTATAGTACTTTATAGACAAACATGGAAACTATAGTACTTTATAGACAAACATGGAAACTATAGCACTTTATAGACAAACATGGAAACTATAGCACTTTATAGACAAACATGGAAACTATAGTACTTTATAGACAAACATGGAAATTATAGCACTTTATAGACAAACATGGAAACTATAGCACTTTATAGACAAACATGGAAACTATAGTACTTTATAGACAAACATGGAAACTATAGCACTTTATAGACAAACATGGAAACTATAGTACTTTATAGACAAACATGGAAAATACTATTTTATGGACAGACATGGAAACTATAGTACTTTATAGACAAACATGGAGAATAGTACTTTATGGACAAACATGGAAATATAGTACTTTATGTACAGACATGGAAACTATAGTACTTTATGGACAAACATGGAGAATAGTACTTTATGGATAAACATGGAAACTATAGTACTTTATGGACAGACATGGAAAATACTATTTTATGGACAGACATGGAAACTATAGTACTTTATAGACAAACATGGAAACTATAGCACTTTATGGACAAACATGGAAACTGTAGCACTTTATAGACAAACATGGAAACTATAATACTTTATATACAAACATGGAAACTGTAGCACTTTATAGACAAACATGGAAACTATAATACTTTATATACAAACATGGAAACTGTAGCACTTTATAGACAAACATGGAAATTATAGTACTTTATATACAAACATGGAAACTGTAGCACTTTATAGACAAACATGGAAACTATAATACTTTATATACAAACATGGAAACTGTAGCACTTTATAGACAAACATGGAAATTATAGTACTTTATATACAAACATGGAAACTATAGTACTTTATAGACAAACATGGAAAATACTATTTTATGGACAGACATGGAAACTATAGTACTTTATAGACAAACATGGAGAATAGTACTTTATGGACAGACATGGAAACTATAGTACTTTATGGACAGACATGGAAACTATAGTACTTTATGGACAGACATGGAAACTATAGTACTTTATGGACAAACATGGAAACTATAGTACTTTATGGACAGACATGGAAACTATAGTACTTTATGGACAGACATGGAAACTATAGTACTTTATGGACAAACATGGAGAATAGTACTTTATGGACAGACACACACAGACAGACAGATAGACAGACACACAGACACAGACACACACACACACACACACACACACACACACACACACACACACACACACACACACACACACACGGACAGATAGAGATAGACACAGAAGGACATAGACAGACAGAAACAGACAGACAGAGACAGACAGAGACAGATAGACAGACAGAGGCAGACCTTCAGACAGAGACAGACAGAGACACAGAAAGACAAACAGACAGACAGACACACACACACACGCACGCACACACAGACACAGATACAGACACAGAGAGAAACAGACACAGAAGGACAGACAGACAGACAGACAGACAGGCAAACAGACAGACACAGGCAGGCAGCCAGCCAGCCACACAGGCAGACAGACACAGAGAGACAGAGGTGGACAGACACACAAGCAGACACACAGACACACAGACACACAGACACACAGACACACAAGCAGACACACAGACACACAGACACACGACAGATACAGACAGACAGACAGACAGACACGTGCAGCCAGCCAGCCAGAAAGACAGGCAGACTGACACAGACAGACATACAGACACACAGGCAGACAGACAGACAAGGACAGACAAACAGACAGACAGTCAGACACAGACAGACACAGACAGACACACAGACACACAGGCAGACAGACAGACAAGGACAGACAAACAGACAGACAGAAAGACAGGCAGACAGACACAGACAGACACACAGACACACGGGCAGACAGACAGACAAGGACAGACAAACAGACATATAGACAGACAGACAGACAAACAAACAGACAGACAGAAACAGACAGACAGACAGAGGGGAGACATTAACAGACCAAGGACTGTGTGTTGTTGCAGACCGTGGCCACCTTCATGAACATGCTGCTGGACGAGGTCAGGACCACCAACCAGTTCGAGAAGAGAGTGAGTTGTTAACCCTTTCCTGGCTGTTAGTGTTGATGATAACTGTGTGTTTATGTGTTATCAGATTGTACTGTTGGCGCTGTCATCATTGTCATCATTGACTGTGATGATAAGTGTGTGTTTATGTGTTATCAAATTGTACTGTTGGCGCTAAGTCATCATCGACCGTGATACATGTTGTGGTGATAACTATGTGTTTATGTGTTTTAAAATTATACTGTTAGTGTTTCCATCATTGGCTGTGATGTGAAAGGGCTGTATATGTATTTTGTGCTTATTTTCATAAGATATCCTGAGGTCAATCAGGCCCGAAAGACACAAACACCTGCATTATGGTCAGTAAATTTTAATCGACACCCTCAATGTTGCCTCGGTGAAGAGGATTAGACTCAACTGTATCGACCCAGTCTTCCAAACGAGTCCATAGCACACTCAACAGGAGCCGGTTGAAGCCAGAAAATCACACAGTGATTGGCTGATGGGGATTAGAACCCAAGCCTTCCAGTCGATAGTCTGTTATTCTAACCACTACACCACGGTCACTGGTATGTAAAAACAACTCTACAAAACAGAAAAGATGGTCTATGACATAGGTGGAAGTTTTGAATCATACGTATTCTCAGTTCACCATTCCGAAGCACACCATAATATTTTACCAATAATGGTTATATCAGCAGTGATAAATATAGCTATATGTAGCTATCAGCAGTGATAAATATTGCTATATGTAGTTATCAGCAGTGATAGATATAGCTATATGTAGCTATCAGCAGTGATAAATATAGCTATATGTAGCTATCAGCAGTGATAAATATAGCTATACATAGCTATCAGCAGTGATAAATATAGCTATATGTAGCTAAGAAAAGAACCACTATGTTTGACACTGAAGTTGGAAAAGCGATGTATTCACTACTACAACCACACAATTGTTCTCTCTGTTCAAAGTCATGAAAATGAACTGTGCAGATTTCAATCAAAATCAGAAGATAATTCAATATACAAAACAAGACAGACATACATATTCGGCCAATGGCCATTGTCAGGTAGCCACAAAAGACATCGAGAAACAAAAACACAAAACTTTGGGGAAAAACAGCAAAAAGATTTCCCTGGAGTTGCGTTCAGTTGGGGGAAAAATGGCCGATATGAAATGTGAAAACTAGGGAGCAGGGGAGACAAATGCATTCTACAAAGTCAAAGGAGTTGTCTGGTTTTCTGTCTGATCCTCTACAGAGTGAAGTGACAACAGTTTTTACATCTGACCTAAACATCACTGTATGAGGTCGTGTGGATTATGTGATCTTACTTGGACATCATTCGAAGGAGATAATTTGATCGTGTAAATCTTGCTTGAAGATAACTGGAATATATAATCTACATGATATATCTGTGACACCAGAGAAAAACCAGGTTCCCAGCTCCAGCCATTCCATTCAGACACTGTGGTTGGCATTGCCACTTACACAAAGACATGTAAGAATTGGTGATCATGATGATGGTGGTGGTTGTTGTAATGGTGATGATGATGATGATGATGTGGTGGTGGTGGGGATGATAATGATGATGATGATGGTGATGATGATGATGATGATGATGATGTGGTGGTGATGATGATGATGATGATGATGATGATGATGATGGTGGTGGTGGGGATGAATGATGATGATGATGGTGATGATGATGATGATGATGATGATGGTGGTGGTGGTGGTTGTAATGGTGATGATGATGATGATGATGATGATGATGATGATGATGATGGTGGTGGTGGTGATGATGATGATGAAGATGATGGTGGTGGTAGTGGTGGTGGGGATGATAATGATGATGATGATGATGGTGGTGGTGATGGTGGTGG
This sequence comes from Monoplex corrugatus, assembly GCA_030674185.1. NCBI lineage: Eukaryota > Metazoa > Mollusca > Gastropoda > Littorinimorpha > Ranellidae > Monoplex > Monoplex corrugatus. The sequence goes on along the minus strand of CM060315.1, from coordinate 1,723,330 downwards.
TTGTAATGGTGATGATGAAGATGATGATGGTGGTGGTGGGGATGATGATGATGATGATGAAGATGATGATGGTGGTGGTGGTTGTAATGGTGATTATGAAGATGATGATGGTGGTGGTGGGGATGATGATGAGATGATGATGATGATGGTGGTTGTAATGGTGATTGATGAAGATGATGATGAGTGGTGGTGGGGATGATAATGATGATGATGATGATAGTGGTTTGTAATGGTGATGATGAAGATGATGATGGTGGTGGTGGGGATGATAATAATGATGATGATGATGATGATGGTGGTGGTGATGGTGATGGTGATGATGATGTCAAGAGACACTATCCATATCTATGAAGAAGCACAAATCGACAGTTTGACGGAAATGACGATGCCTACTATCTCTGCACAACATTACCACTGTATTCCTCTGTGCGTGCGTGCATGGTGCGTGCGTGCGTGTTGTGTGTGCGCGTTGTATGTGCGTGTGTGTGTATGTGTGTGTGTGCGGGGTGTGTGTGTGTGTGTGTGTGTGTTGGTTGTGTTTGTGTATGTATGTATGTATTATATGTGTGTATGTATGTATGTATATATGTATGTATGTATGTATGTATGTATGTATGTATGTATATACATGTATGTATATATGTATGTATGAATGCATGTGTGTGTATGTGTGTGTATTGTATGTGTGTGTGTTGTGTGTGTATGTGTGAGTGTGTGTGTGTGTGTGTGTGAGTGTGTATGTGTGGTGTGTATATGTGTGAGTGTGTGTGTGTATGTATGAGTGTGTGTGTGTGTGTTGTGTTTGTGTTTGTGTGAGTGTGTATGTGTGTGTGTTGTGTGTGTGAGTGTGTGTGTGTGTGTGTGTGAGTGTGTGCGTGTGTTGTGTTGTGTGTGTGTATTGTTGTGTGTGTGGTGTGTGGTGTGTGTGTGTGTGTGTTCTACGTCTGTGTCTGTCTGTCTGTGTGTGTGTGTGTGTGTGTGTGTGTGTGTCTGTGTGTGTGTGTGTGTGTGTGTGTGTGTGTGTGTGTGGTGTGTGTGTGTGTGTGTGTGTGTTGTGTGTGTGTGTGTGTGTGTGTAGTGTGCGTGTGTGTGTATATGTATGTGTGTGTGTGTTGTGTGTGTGTGTGTGTGTGTGTGTGTGTGTGTGTGTGTGTGTGTGTGTGTGTGTGGTTTCAGGACCTAAGTGTGGGTGCACGGTTTATACAGGTGTGTGAGATACTGGCAGAACTGAACAAGGAGAACCCTTCTTTGCTTCCTTTGGTCAACATTACACTGCCTAGAATTGGTATGTAACTGTGTTTTTGTTTGTTTGTGTGTGTGTTGTGTGTCTGTTTGTTTGTTTGTGTGTGTGTGTGTGTGGTTGTGTGTGTGTGTGTGTGTGGTTGTGTGTGTTTTGTGTGTTTGTGTTTGTGTGTATATGTGTGTGTGTTTGTGTGTTTTGTGTGTATATGTGTGTGTGTTTGTTGTGTGTGTGTCTGTACGTGCGTATGTATTTGTGTGTGTTCATGTGTGTGTGTGTATGTGCGTGTGTATTTGTGTGTGTGTGTGTGCATATGTTTTGTGTGTTTGTGTGTATGTATGTGTGTGTGTTAACATGTGTCAGTATATGTACACACACACACATACACACACACACGCACACACACACAAATATATATATATATATATGTATATGTATTATAATATATGTATATATATATATATATATATATTATATATATATATATATTATATATATATATATATATGTGTATGTATATATCTGTGTGTACGTGCATATACATATATGAAGGGCATAATCGCCCAGGTTCGCTCCCCGGCGTGGAAAAAAAATAGACAACAGCAGAAGGGCATCCAGGAGTCATGACCTGGATGTGGCCCGGCCCCCCGAGAGTGTAAGGATTCAGGGCCGAAACACTTGTCTAAAGGGGGTTACTTCTCTAATGTGTCTACTCCCTAGAGTTTCTTTCTACCTATATATATATATATATACATATATATAATACATAATATATATATATATATATATATATATATATATTATGTGTGTGTGTGTGTGTGTGTGTGTGTGTTGTTGTGTGTGTGTGTGTGTGTTGGAGTTTAGATTGGCTATGAATATTCCTGGTTTATGTCATACCTGTCCAACTGCTTTCAGTCAGTTGTGGTATTGTGGTAAACGAATCTAAATTCCATCCCATGAACTTGTACATGGGTCCCTCAAGGCTGTGTACTTGGGCCAGTTGTCTTCACACTCTGCACGTCACCCCTTGCCTACGTCATCAGTCAGTACAACGTCACATATCATTTTTATCTTGATGACTCTCTACTGTACAACAGTACATCTCCTGAAAATATTTCAACTCTTTTTTTCCAAAACCTGTGACTGTTGTGTTGAGATCCAGAGCTGGATGATGCAGAACAAGCCACAGTTGAATGGAGATAAGACTGAAGCAATGCTCATTGGCACAAGCTTTCCGCCCGAAAAATTTGATCTATCCAACCACGTGGCGACGCTATTATACTTCTTGATTCAGTCAAGAACTTGGGCGTTGTTTTTGATCCTCAACTCTCTCGGCAGAAATGCATTACTCAGACTTGTCAGTCGTGTTACCATCAGCTGCGACATTTCAGGTCTACTTGCCGTTAGCTTTCAACTTCAGCAGCATCTAAGCATGTGACTTCACTGATCTTGTCTGGCGTCAGTTATTGCAACTCTCTGCTCTCCGGCTTGCCTGCTTCTTCTGTTGCATGCCTCCAACGTGCTCAGAATTTTGTGGCCCGTCTATCCCTTCATAAAAAGAGGCATGATCATAATTATCATCCTTGCTTTACTTTCTCCGCCGGTTGCCTGTTTCTCGATGAATTTCATATAAGATGATTACATTATGCCCAACCCCTTCATTCTGGCTGTAGTACTGGCTATTTTACAACTTGCCTGTTTCTCGATGAATTTCATATAAGATGAATACATTATGCCCAACCCCTTCATTCTGGCTGTAGTACTGGCTATTTTACAACTTGCCTGTTTCTCGATGAATTTCATATAAAATTAATAACATTATGCCCAACCTCTTCATTCTGGCTGTAGTACTAGCTATTTTACAACTTGCCTGTTTCTCGATGAATTTCATATAAAATTAATAACATTATGCCCAACCTCTTCATTCTGGCTGTAGTACTGGCTATTTTACAACTTCCTCCATACAGATGTACCACAGTTGGTGGCCGTTCTTTTTCTGTGTCTGGTCCATACAACTGGAACGTCTTCCTCCATTTGTGACCTCCCACCACGAAATCAGTCTTAACTCGCAGTCAGTCGAACAGCACTAG
>CM060315.1:1697500-1710000 GCA_030674185.1 Monoplex corrugatus | reverse complement strand
AGACCCTGACACCTCTGATGTCAGTGTTGTTAACAGACACTCACTATTTCTCCATATTTTACACCTGACACCTCTGATGTCGTGTTGTTAACAGACACTCACTATTTCTCCATATTTTACAGACCTGACACCTCTGATGTCAGTGTTGTAACAGACACTCACTATTTCTCCATATTTTACAGACCTGACCTCTGATGTCAGTGTTGTAACAGACACTCACTATTTCTCCATATTTTACAGACCTGACACCTCTGATGTCAGTGTTGTAACAGACACTCACTATTTCTCCATATTTTACAGACCTGACACCTCTGATGTCAGTGTTGTAACAGACACTCACTATTTCTCCATATTTTACAGACCTGACACCCTGATGTCATGTTTTAACAGACACTCACTATTTCTCCATATTTTACAGACCTGACACCTCTGATGTCAGTGTTGTAACAGACACTCACTATTTCTCCATATTTTACAGACCTGACACCTCTGATGTCAGTGTTGTTAACAGACACTCACTATTTCTCCATATTTTACAGACCTGACACCTCTGATGTCAGTGTTGTAACAGACACTCACTATTTCTCCATATTTTACAGACCTGACACCTCTGATGTCAGTGTTTAACAGACACTCACTATTTCTCCATATTTTACAGACCTGACACCTCTGATGTCAGTGTTGTAACAGACACTCACTATTTCTCCATATTTTACAGACCTGACACCTCTGATGTCAGTGTTGTTAACAGACACTCACTATTTCTCCATATTTTACAGACCTGACACCTCTGATGTCAGTGTTGTAACAGACACTCACTATTTCTCCATATTTTACAGACCTGACACCTCTGATGTCAGTGTTGTAACAGACACTCACTATTTCTCCATATTTTACAGACCTGACACCTCTGATGTCATGTTTTAACAGACACTCACTATTTCTCATATTTTACAGACCTGACACCTCTGATGTCAGTGTTGTAACAGACACTCACTATTTCTCCATATTTTACAGACCTGACACCTCTGATGTCAGTGTTGTTAACAGACACTCACTATTTCTCCATATTTTACAGACCTGACACCTCTGATGTCAGTGTTGTAACAGACACTCACTATTTCTCCATATTTTACAGACCTGACACTCTGATGTCATGTTGTTAACAGACACTCACTATTTCTCCATATTTTACAGACCTGACACTCTGATGTCAGTGTTGTTAACAGACACTCACTATTTCTCCATATTTTACAGACCTGACACCTCTGATGTCAGTGTTGTTAACAGACACTCACTATTTCTCCATATTTTACAGACCTGACACCTCTGATGTCAGTGTTGTTAACAGACACTCACTATTTCTCCATATTTTACAGACTGACACCTCTGATGTCAGTGTTGTACAGACACTCACTATTTCTCCATATTTACAGACCTGACACCTCTGATGTCAGTGTTGTAACAGACACTCACTATTTCTCCATATTTTACAGACACACTCTGATGTCAGTGTTGTTAACAGACACTCACTATTCTCCATATTTTACAGCCTGACACCTCTGATGTCAGTGTTGTTAACAGACACTCACTATTTCTCCATATTTTACAGACCTGACACCTCTGAGTCATGTTGTTAACAGACACTCACTATTTCTCCATATTTTACAGACCTGACACCTCTGATGTCAGTGTTGTTAACAGACACTCACTATTTCTCCATTTTTACAGCCTGACACCTCTGATGTCATGTTTTAACAGACACTCACTATTTCTCCATATTTTACAGACCTGACACCTTGATGTCAGTGTTGTTAACAGACACTCACTATTTCTCCATATTTACAGACTGACACCTCTGATGTCAGTGTTGTAACAGACACTCACTATTTCTCCATATTTTACAGACCTGACACCTCTGATGTCAGTGTTGTTAACAGACACTCACTATTTCTCCATATTTTACGACCTGACACTCGTCAGTGTTGTTAACAGACACTCACTATTTCTCATATTTTACAGACCTGCACCTCTGATGTCAGTGTTGTAACAGACACTCACTATTCTCCATATTTTACACCTGACACTTGATTCAGTGTTGTAACAGACACTCACTATTTCTCCTATTTTCAGCCTACACCTCTGATGTCATGTTGTTAACACACTCACTATTTCTCCATTTTACAGCTGACACCTCTGATGTCAGTGTTGTTAACAGACACTCACTATTTCTCCATATTTTACAGACCTGACACCTCTGATGCAGTGTTGTAACAGACACTCACTATTTCTCCATATTTACAGCCTGAACTCATTCAGTTGTTACAGACACCACTATTCTCCATATTTCAGCCTGAACTTGGTCAGTGTTGTAACAGACCTCACTATTTCTCCATATTTACAGACCTGACACTCTGAGTCGTGTTTAACAGCCTCACATTTCCCATTTTTCACCTGACACGATGCATTTAACAGACATCACTATTTCTCCTTTTTACAGCTGACCTCGATCAGTGTTAACAACACACTAAATTACTACCCATATTTTAACAACTCTAATTTAACTGACCTCATCAGTGTAACAACATCACTATTTCTCCATATTTACAACCTGACACTCTGATGTCATGTTGTAACGACACTCACTATTTCTCCATATTTTACAGACCGACACCTCTGATGTCAGTGTTGTAACAGACACTCACTATTTCCCATATTTTACAGACCTGACACTCTGATGTCAGTGTTGTAACAGACATCACTATTCTCCATATTTACAACTGACACTCGATGTCATGTTACAGACACTCACTATTTCTCTATTTACAGACGACACTCTGATGTCAGTGTTGTACAGACACTCACTATTCTCATATTTACAACCTGACACCTCTGATGTCAGTGTTGTAAAGACACTCACTATTTCTCCATATTTACAGACTGACACTCGATGTCAGTGTTGTAACAGACACTCACTATTTCTCCATATTTTACAGACCTGACACCTGATGTCAGTGTTGTAACAGACACTCACTATTTCTCCATATTTTACAGACCTGACACCTCTGATGTCAGTGTTGTAACAGACACTCACATTTCTCCATATTTTCAACTGACCTCTGATGTCAGTGTTGTAACAGACACTCACTATTTCTCCATATTTACAGACCTACACTTGATGTCAGTGTTTACAGACACTCACTATTTCTCATTTTACAGACCTGAACTTGATGTCAGTGTGTAACAGACACTCACTATTTCCATATTTACAGACCTGACACTCTGATGTCATGTTGTAACAGACACTCACTATTTCTCCATATTTTACAGACCTGACACTTGATGTCATGTTGTAACAGACACTCACTATTTCTCATATTACAGACTACACTCTGATGTCAGTGTTGTAAGACACTCACTATTTCTCCATATTTACAGACCTGACACCTCTGATGTCATGTTGTAAAGACACTCACTATTCTCATATTTTACAGACCTGACACCTCTGATGTCAGTGTTGTTAACAGACACTCACTATTTCTCCATATTTTACAGCCTGACACTCTGATGTCAGTGTTGTAACAGACATCACTATTCTCCAATTTACAACCTGACACCTGATGTCAGTGTGTACAGAACTCACTATTTCCATATTTTACAGACCTGACACTCTGATGTCAGTGTTGTTAACAGACATCAATTTCTCAATTTTACAGACTGACCTTGATGTCAGTGTTGTAACAAACATCACTATTCCATATTTTCACTACACCGATTCAGTTTGTCAGAATACTATTCCATAACAGACCTGACACTCTATTCAGTGTGAACAGAACTACTATTCCATATTCACCTGACATCTAGCAGTGTTGAACAGACACTCACTATTTATATTTTACGCCTGACACCTATGCAGTGACAGACATCACACTCATTCACTGCACTGATGTTTGTAACAGACACTACTATTTCTCCTTTACAACCAGAACTTGATGTCATGTTGTTAACAGACACTACAATTTCTCATTAACTCGTTTGTACCTCTACTCATACAGCTGACACTGATTCAGTTGTTACAGACTACTATTTCCATATCAGATGCAAGTGTACAGACTTTTCTCCTATTACAGACTGACATGCATGTTGTAACAGACATCATCTATTTTTCCTGACACAGTCAAGTTGTTACAGAACTACTTCTCTCATTCTATGATGAGTTGTTAAAGACACTCACTATTTTCCATACACCTGATGTCAATGTTGTTAAACACTCATATTCTCCATCAACATGATGTCAATGTTGTAACAGACATCATTACTCTCCATATACTTGATGTCAATGTTGTTAAAGACACTCACTATTTCTCCATATACATGATGTCATGTTGTTAACAGCACTCACTATTTCATACACCTGATGTCAATGTTGTTAACAGACACTCACTATTTCTCCATTTTTCACAGACCTCAACTATGATCAAGTTTTAGCACTACATACACACAGCTGATATTCTCCTATTTTACAGATACACTCTGATGTCAGTTTGTTAACAGACACTCACTATTTCTCATATACAGCCTGACACTTGACATGTTGTAACAGAATCATATTCCCATTTTACACCTACATGATGTCAGTGTTTTAACAGACAGTCATTTTCTCCTTATTTACAGACTCGATCCCTCTGATGTCATGTCTGTAACACACTCACTATTTCTCCATTTAAGACTACACTGATGTCAGTGTGTTAACAGACACTCACTATTTCTGCCATTTGTTACAGACCTGGACACTTATCATGTTGTAAACAGACACTCACTATTTCTCCATATTCTTAACAGAAACTGACACTCCTCAGGAGCAGAGTTGTAACAGAATCTATTCATCCTCAGATTTTACCACTGACACCTCTGATGTCAGTGTGTCCTTCAACAGACACCACAATCATCACTGATTTTCAGACTGACACCTGATTCAGTGTTGATAACAACATCACATTTCACATATTTTACAGACCGAACTCTATGTCAGGGTAACAGACACATATATTCCAATTTTACACGACACACTTGATTCATGAATTTTAACAAGAAAACACTATTTCCATATTTTAAAAGACCTGACACGATAGTCTTGTAAACAGACACTTCACTATTTCCCATATTTACAGACTACACCATCTGATGTCATGTTTTAGACACACACATTTCATAACTTTTACAGACTGACACCAAGATTCATAGTTGTTACAAACACACACATTATCTTCCTAATTTAAAAGAAAAACATCACTGATGTCTTGTTACAAACACAACATATTATAACTATTTTACACAAGAAACATTCACTAGATTTACACAACACAACAGATTAAATACTTCCTTCAACCACATTTTCACTAGATTCTTGACAAACCACATGATTTAAATACTATTCTCAATTACAGACACACCTGATTCAGTTGAACAGACACACTATTTCCCATATTTTACAGACTACATTGATCAGTTTTTAGCACAAACACAATGTTAAATACTCCTCTGAGTCAATGTTAAAGACATTCACTAATTTTCAAAAAACTGACACCTGATGTAATGTTCTTACAAACAGAACACATTACTAATTTTCACAACACACAGATGTCATTTACGAACTATTTCTCATATTTTACAACTACCCGATGTCATTTGTTACAGATCACTTGTCATCCAATCCCAGGGACTTTCTGATTCTGTTGGTTGCTCAGACAGACACCAAGCTTTACTGATCTGTTGTCCTTGCCTCAGCAGCCTACCGGGACGTTGTCTGATCTGTTGGTCCTTGCCTCAGGCAGCCTACCAGGGACGTTGTCTGATCTGTTGGTCCTTGCCTCAGGCAGGCTACCAGGGACGTTTTCTGATCTGTTGGTCCTTGCCTCAGGCAGCCTGCCAGTGACGTTTTCTGATCTGTTGGTCCTTGCCTCAGGCAGCCTGCCAGTGACGTTTTCTGATCTGTTGGTCCTTGCCTCAGGCAGCCTGCCAGTGACGTTTTCTGATCTGTTGGTCCTTGCCTCAGGCAGGCTACCAGGGACATGTATTGATCTGTTGGTCCTTGCCTCAGGCAGGTTACCAGGGACGTTTTCTGATCTGTTGATGTAAATGTTATGTCTTTGTCTTTTAAGTACAACTGACTGAAACCGGGTGGCCGGATATTTTACCGTGTCTCGTTTAGTCAACAACACCCATGTTCTCATTTTGTTTCCATGTGTTCCTAAAACCATCAACACTAAAATACCGACAGTCAAAAAAACAACACCAAAAATGACCATCACAAAACATTGATGACGATGATGACGATTGTAGTATTGATGATTACAACCATGATGTGATGATGAAGGAATGATGATGATGATGATGATGATGATGATGATGGAAGTGGTAGTGGTGATGGTGGTGGTGATGATGATGAGGATAGTTATGATGATAATTATGGTATTGATGATAATGATGATGATGATGATGATGATGATAGTGGTGATGACGGTGATAGTGATGATGGAAATGAATGATATTATAAGTTAAAGAATATATCTGACGATGATGGTGATGATGATTGTAGTGGTGGTGACGGTGATAGTGTTGATGGCAGTGAATGATAGTATAAACTAAGGAATATGTCGTATGTTGTGACCTCTTTATCATCATCATGGAATCAGTTTTCACCCTACACTACACTCTCCCTGAAATTCAAAGCCTGTCCTCAAATATCTTCATTGTAAATCAACGTCAAAATCTCCATTGTGTATGTGTGTTTATTTTTTCTTCAAGAAAGGACTGTTTTGTGGTTGGCGTGTTCTGTCAGTGGTGTTCTGTCAGTGGTGTTCTGTCAGTGGTGTTCTGTCAGTGGTGTTCTGTCAGTGGTGTTCTGTCAGTGGTGTTCTGTCAGTGGTGTCCCATTGTCATGTCATTGTTTGTTTTGTCCCTCCCCCATCTGTGCACTGTCACTGTGTCAATGCCCCCATGCCCTTCACGATGTTAACGTCAACGTTGACAGGAAGGCATTGTTGTCATTGTCTGTGTCATTGTTACAGTTTGAGAAGAAAGCATTTTTGTCATTGTCTGTGTCATTTTTTGTTACAGTTTGACAAGAATGAATCATATTCATTGTCTGTGTCATTGTTTGTTACAGTTTGACAAGAAGGCATCATTGTCATTGTCTGTGTCATTGTTTGTTACAGTTTGACAAGAAGGCATCATTATCATTGTCTGTGTCATTGTTACAGTTTGACAAGAAGGCATCATTGTAATTGTCTGTGTCATTGTTTGTTACAGTTTAACAAGAAGGCATCATTATCATTGTCTGAGTCATTGTTTGTTACAGTTTGACAAGAAGGCATCATTATCATTGTCTGTGTCATTGTTTGTTACAGTTTGACAAGAAGGCATCATTATCATTGTCTGTGTCATTGTTTGTTACAGTTTGCCAAGAAGGCATCATTATCATTGTCTGTGTCATTGTTACAGTTTGACAAGAAGGCATCATTATCATTGTCTGTGTCATTGTTTGTTACAGTTTGACAAGAAGGCATCATTATCATTGTCTGTGTCATTGTTTGTTACAGTTTAACAAGAAGGCATCATTGTCATTGTCTGTGTCATTGTTTGTTACAGTTTGACAAGAAGGCATCGTTGTCATTGTCTGTGTCATTGTTTGTTATAGTTTAACAAGAATGCATCATTATCATTGTCTGTGTCATTGTTTGTTACAGTTTGACAAGAAGGCATCGTTGTCATTGTCTGTCATTGTTTGTTACAGTTTGACAGGAAGGTATTATCATTGTCTGTGTCATTGTTTGTTACAGTTTGACAAGAAGGCATCATTGTCATTGTCTGTGTCATTGTTTGTTACAGTTTGACAAGAAGGCATCGTTGTCATTGTCTGTGTCATTGTTTGTTATAGTTTAACAAGAATGCATCATTATCATTGTCTGTGTCATTGTTTGTTACAGTTTGACAAGAAGGCATCGTTGTCATTGTCTGTCATTGTTTGTTACAGTTTGACAGGAAGGTATTATCATTGTCTGTGTCATTGTTTGTTACAGTTTGACAAGAAGGCATCATTATCATTGTCTGTGTCATTGCTTGTTACAGTTTGACAAGGAGGTATCGCTGTCATTGTCTGTGTCATTGTTTGTTATAGTTTAACAAGAATGCATCATTATCATTGTCTGTGTCATTGTTTGTTACAGTTTGACAAGAAGGCATCGTTGTCATTGTCTGTCATTGTTTGTTACAGTTTGACAGGAAGGTATTATCATTGTCTGTGTCATTGTTTGTTACAGTTTGACAAGAAGGCATCATTATCATTGTCTGTGTCATTGTTTGTTACAGTTTGACAAGGAGGTATCGCTGTCATTGTCTGTGTCATTGTTTGTTACAGTTTGACAAGAAGGCATCATTATCATTGTCTGTGTCATTGTTTGTTACAATTTGACAAGAAGGTATCGTTGTCATTGTCTGTGCCATTGTTACAGTTTGACAAGAAGGTATCGTTGTCACTGTCTGTGTCATTGTTTGTTACAGTTTGACAAGAAGGTATCGTTGTCATTGTCTGTGTTATTGTTACAGTTTGACAAGAAGGTATCGTTGTCATGTCTGTGTTATTGTTACAGTTTGACAAGAAGGTATCGTTGTCACTGTCTGTGTCATTGTTTGTTACAGTTTGACAAGAAGGTATCGTTGTCATTGTCTGTGTTATTGTTACAGTTTGACAAGAAGGTATCGTTGTCATGTCTGTGTTATTGTTACAGTTTGACAAGAAAGTATCGTTGCCATTGTCTGTGTTATTGTTACAGTTTGACAAGAAGGTATCGTTGCCATTGTCTGTGTTATTGTTACAGTTTGACAAGAAGGTATCGTTGTCATTGTCTGTGTTATTGTTACAGTTTGACAAGAAGGTATCGTTGTCATTGTCTGTGTTATTGTTACAGTTTGACAAGAAGGTATCGTTGTCATTGTCTGTGTCATTGTTTGTTACAGTTTGACAAGAAGGCATCATTATCATTGTCTGTGTCATTGTTTGTTACAGTTTGACAAGAACGTATCGTTGTCTTTGTCTGTGTCATTGTTTGTTACAGTTTGACAAGAAGGCATCATTACCATTGTCTGTGTCATTGTTTGTTACAGTTTGACAAGAAGGCATCATTATCATTGTCTGTGTCATTGTTTGTTACAGTTTGACAAGAAGGTATCATTATTCATTGTCTGTGTCATCTGTTACAGTCTTGACAAGAAGGCATCATTGTCATTGTCTGTGTCATTGTTTGTTACGTTTGACAAGAAGGTCATCGTTGTCATTGTCTCTGTCATTGTTTGTTATAGTTTAACAAATGCATCATTATCGTTGTCTTGTCTTGTTTTTGTTACAGTTTGACAAGAAGGTATCGTTGTCATTGTCTGTCATTGTTTGTTACAGTTTGACAAGAAGGTATGTATTCATTGTCTGTGTCATTGTTTGTTACAGTTTGACAAGAAGGCATCATTATCATTGTCTGTGTCATTGTTTGTTACAGTTTGACAAGAGTATCGTGTCTTGTCTGTGTCATTGTTTGTTACAGTTTGACAAGAAGGCATCATTATCATTGTCTGTGTCATTGTTTGTTACAGTTTGACAAGAAGGCATCGTTGTCATTGTCTGTCATTGTTTGTTACAGTTTGACAGTAAGGCATCATTGTCATTGTCTGTGTATTGTTGTTACAGTTGTGTGAAAACATCACCATTGTGCTGGAGTCTGTTACGTAGACAAGGAACTGTATGCCTGTTGTGTAACTTGCATGATACGTTTGGTGTATGCATGTACTGTATGGTGTAACTGCATGAACGGTTGTTGTACATGTCTGTGATCGTTGTGTACAGTTTGAACTAGTTGGTGTAACTGCCATGATCTGTTGGTGTACTGCCATGAAATGTGGGTAACGTTGCCATGTACTGTTGTGTATGTTACAGTTGATAAGTACTGTATGTTGTGATGTAACTGTTTGACTAGATGGGTAACTGTTGTGATTACTGTGTTGTTGTAACTGTTTGATACAATTGTGTAACTGTTGTGATACTGTTGTGTAACTCCATGATACAGTTGTGACATGAATGATACTGTTATGTTGAACGTGACGCATATGTTGTTAACTGTTGTGATACTGTTGTGTACTGCCAAGATACTGTTGTGTAACTGTCCATGTTTACTAGTTTGATAAGTAGTGATTACTCATTGTGTACTGCATGATACTGTTGTGTAACTGTCCAGATACTGTTGTGTAACTTTCCATGATCTGTTGTGTAACGCATGATACTGTTGTGTACTGTTGATACTGTTGGTGTAACTGTTGTGATACTGTTTGGTGTAACATTGTGATACTTGTTGTGTAACTGTTGTATACTGTTACTGTGTATTGCTAGATACTGTTGTGTATGTATTGTGTTACTGTTGTGTAACGTGTGATACTGTGTGTAACTCCTGATACTGTTGGTGTACTGTGTGATACTGTTGGTGTAACTGTATGATACTGTTGGTGTAACTGCCATGATACTGTTGGTGTAACTGCCATGATACTGTTGGTGTAACTGCCATGATACTGTTGGTGTAACTGTTGTGATACTGTTGGTGTAACTGCCATGATACTGTTGGTGTAACTGTCATGATACTGTTGGTGTAACTGCCATGATACTGTTGGTAACGTGTGATACTGTGGTGTACACATGTGATACTGTTGGTGTAACTGTTAGTGATACTGTTGGTGTAACTGTTGTGATACTGTTGGTGTAACTGTTGTGATACTGTTGGTGTAACTGCCATGATACTGTTGGTGTAACTGTTGTGATACTGTTGGTGTAACTGCCATGATACTGTTGGTGTAACTGCCATGATACTGTTGTGTAACTGCCATGATACTGTTGGTGTAACTGTTGTGATACTGTTGGTGTAACTGCCATGATACTGTTGGTGTAACTGCATGATACTGTTGGTGTAACTGTGTGATACTGTTGGTGTAACTGTATGATACTGTTGGTGTAACTGCCATGATACTGTTGGTGTAACTGCCATGATACTGTTGGTGTAACTGCCATGATACTGTTGGTGTAACTGTTGTGATACTGTTGGTGTAACTGTTGTGATACTGTTGGTGTAACTGTTGTGATACTGTTGGTGTAACTGCCATGATACTGTTGTGTAATGCCATGATACTGTTGGTGTAACTGTTGTGATACTGTTGTGTAACTGCCATGATACTGTTGATGTAACTGTTGTGATACTGTTGGTGTAACTGTTGTAATACTGTTGGTGTAACTGTATGTGGTAACTGCATGATACTGTTGAGTAACTGTTGTGATACTGTTGGTGTAAACTGTTTGATACTGTTGGAGTAACTGCATGATACTGTTGTGATACTGTTGTGATACTGTTGTGAACTGCATGATACTGTGGTGTAACTGTTGTGATACTGTTGGTGTAAACTGCCATGATACTGTTGGTGTAACTGCCATGATACTGTTGGTGTAACACGTTGTACTGTGATACTGTTGGTGTAACTGCCATGATACTGTTGTGTAACTGTTGTGATACTGTTGGTGTAACTGCCATGATACTGTTAGTGTAACTGTTGTATCTGTTGGTGAACTGTTGTGATACTGTTGTTAACTGTTGTGATACTGTGGTGTAACTGTGTGATACGTAACTGATGATACTGTTGTGTAACGTTGATATATCTCTGTTGACGTTAACTGCCATGATACTGTTGGTGTAACTCCATGATACTGTTGGTGTAACTGCCATGATACTGTTAGTGTAACTGTATGATACTGTTGACGTAACTGTTTGATACTGTTAAGTGTTACCATACATGTTAATATCCCTGTTTGACGTAACTGTCATGATACTGTTGGTAACTGCCATGATACTGTTGACGTAATGTTATGATACTGTGTAACGTTGTACTGTATATGTAATATTTAATCCCTGTGTATGATCGATACACTACCATGATACTGTTGGTTACGTAACTGATTGATACTGTTGACGTAACTACCGATGATACTGTTAATGTTTACATACATGGTTAATATCCCTGTTGACGTAACTGCCATGATACTGTTAAGTGTTACCATACATGTATATATTCCCTGTTGACGTAACTAATGTAACTGTATACTGTTGACGTAACTAGTTGATACTGTTGACATAACTCCATGATACTGTTGGTTAATCATGTATACATTGTTACGTAACTGTACTTGATACTGTTGTGTAACTGCCATTATACTGTTGGTGTAACTACCATGATACTGTTTAACTGCCTGATACTGTATGTAACTACCATGATACTGTTGACGTAACTGTTGATACTGTTAAGTGTTACCATACATGTTATATCCCTGTTGACGTAACTGTCATGATACTGTTGACGTAACTGCCATGATACTGTTGACAGTAACCTATATATATACTGTTTAAGTTGTTACCATA
>CM060315.1:1657500-1685000 GCA_030674185.1 Monoplex corrugatus | reverse complement strand
TATAGAGAGCATATTATATACAATATATATTGCAATGTGATTCTCCGTGCAGAGGGGATTGAGTGAGGTCAGGATTTTATGCAGAGGAGAAAAGGTGAGTTTTGAGAGCGGACTTGAAGGAGACAAAAGTAGGTTGCTGACGGACTGAGAGAGGAAGTTTGTTCCAGGAGAGCGGACCAGAAACAGAGAAGGCTCGTGGCCATAGGTATTGAGCTTAGTGCGTGGAAAGCGAAAAGTCAGAAGATCGGAGGCAGAGCGGAGGGTACGTGAGGGAACATAGATCTCAAGTAGGCTTGACAGGTAATCGGGGGCTGCGTTATTGAGGCACATGGTGTCTAGTTTGTACTGTATGCGCTTTGATACAGGGAGCCCAGTGAAGTTGTGCCAGGAGAGGAGATATGTGGTCAGCTTTTTTCTTTTTGAGTACAAGGCGTGCAGCATTGTTTTTAATGCGCTGTAGGATGTGAGTGGTGGAAGCAGGAAGACCGGACAGGAGTGAATTGCAATAGTCAATGCGAGACATTATGAAGGAGAGAACGAGTTTTGCAGTTGTTTCCACAGAGAGATACTTCCTGATCAGGCTTATACGATGGAGGTGATAGTAGCAAGATCTGGCATTTGAGAAACAAAGTTGTTCATGGAGAGGGTAGAGTCAATGCAGACACCAAGGTTTTTAGCTGAATCAGAAATTGGGACTGATGTGTTACATAATGGGAGAGAAAGAGGAGGCAGCTGAGAAAGTTTCTGACGGGTGCCAATGAGGATAGCTTCTGTCTTGTCATCATTTAGCTGAAGTTTGTTGTATGTCATCCAATTTTTAATGTCCGAGTAACACTCAGTGGTGCGAGTCAGGAGGCGCTGTATATTGTCAGGTGAATCACTGTCTAGAAGTTGGGTGTCATCAGCATAGAAGTGGTGTTTTATAGAGTGGGAGTTGATGATGGTGGACAGGGGGGAGGTGTAAAGAGTGAAAAGAACAGGGCCAAGGACAGATCCTTGTGGAACACCACAGGTCAGGTATGCAGGTTGAGAGTAAGTGCCATTGATGAGAACAGTTTTCTGTTTGATAGATATGAAGTGAACCAGGAGAGAGCAATGTCAGAGATGCCAAAAGTATGATGAAGTCTAGAAAGGAGAATACCATGATGAATGGTATCAAAGGCTGCAGACAGATCAAGGAGTGTGAGGAGAGAGACTTTGCCAGTATCAGTTGCAAGGAGGAGATTGTTGAGAATGTGTAGCAAGGCACTTTCAGTGCTATGGCACTGGTGGTAGGCTGACTGGAAAGGATTGAGGAGATTGTTGGCAGACAGGTGAGAGTTCAGGTGGTTGAGGACAACTTTTTCAAGCAGTTTTGACAAAGAAAGAGAGATTAGAGATAGGCCGGTAATTTTTCAGTTCATTTGGGTCTAAATTGTATTTCTTGAGGAGAGGGTGAACAATAGCAGACTTGAAAGAATCTAGGACAGTTCCAGTTTGGAGAGAAGTGTTGATGATGTCAGTGATGAATGGGAGGAGAGTAGGGAGACAGTCAGAGTAGAGAGAACCTGGAAGAGGATCCAGTTTGCAGGTTTTGAACGACATGGATCTGATTGTGTTGAGAATTTCTTCTTGTGAGACTGGGGTAAAAGTAGTAAGAGGTGTGCCAGAGAAGGAAGGGTCAAGTGGGCATGGTTGACAGGGTTTCCTGTCAAGCCTGTCACGAAGAGTTTGTATTTTGGTGGTGAAATACTTGGAGAATACAGATGGGAGTTCTTCATTTGTGTGTTTTGTTGGGAGAGGTATATCTTTTCGTGTGCCAAGGAGATGATTCATGGTTGTAAAGAGTTCTTTTGAAGAAGAGGCATTCAGGATTTTGGTTTGGAAATAGCTTGTTTTTGCAGATGCAATGAGGGTGGATACTTTTGTTTTAGAGGCTTGGAAAAGTTGCCTATGTACAATGAGTTTGGATTTGCTCCAGCGGCGCTCTGCTCTGTGGCGGGCACGTTTTGCACAGCCAATCTCATGAGTGAGCCAGTGGGTAGGGGGGCGGTCAGGTAAAAGACGGGTTGTGGCTGGAGCATGAGTGTCCAGAAGATGGTGGAGAGTAGTATAGAATTCATCGGCAAGGTTATGTGACTTTTCAGAAAGGAGACGGAAGGCATCAGATGAAAATGTAGAGAGGTCGATAGTTTTGAGATTGCGTCGAGTCACTGTGCGCATGGTACGGGAAGGAGGAGGAATGTCAAGAGAACAGAGAATTGCAGAGTGGTCAGATGGAAGGGCTGAAGTTAGACGGGTAGAAAGAACTAAGCAGTTGTCAGTAGCTGAATTGTGGTGATCACGAGAAATGATCCAGTCAAGAATGTGACCTTTTTGATGGGTTGGTTCAGAAATGTGTTGAGTCATATTGTGATTGGACAGAGAGTTGATGATATGTCTTGTGTCATAACTGTGAGTGTTGTCATAGTGGACATTGATGTCACCTAGAATGATGAGATTTCCAGGTAAGAGGCAGTAGTAATCAAGAAGTTGATCAAAGTCAGAGAGAAACATGGATGTGGTGAGCTTGTTGGCAGAGCTAGGTGGAGGTCGATAGACACAGGAGAAGGTGATGGGGTGAGGGGTGGATTGGAAGGATACTTCAACGTGCTCGAAAGAAGGATGGGAGAAAGGCAGAGACTGCGAGAAAGACAGGCGGGAATGGAGTGAGTCGTTGTAGAGGATGGCGATACCACCACCTCGGGATGAGCGATGGAAAGAAGCAAGCCTGTAACCACTCGGAGTGAGACTCGCATGTATAGGTTCATGACCAAGGGGGTTAAGCCATGTTTCGGTGATAAAAGCAATGTCAACATGCTCATCTGCGATAAAGTCAGCAATGACATCGGCTTTGCCATCAGTGCATGTTGACTGAGCGTTAAAAAGGCATAGTTTTAGTTTATCACAATGCGGCGGCCGAGGTGGAGACGAAGGCAGCACCGACGGGACAGAAGACGAAGGCGACACCAGCGGGGCAGAAGATGAAGGCAGCAACGACGGGACAGAAGACGAAGGAGGCACCCGCAGGACAGAAGACGAAGGCGGCACCAGTGGGACAGAAGACAAAGGCAGCACCAGCGGGACAGAAGATGAGGGCAGCGCCGGCGGGACAGAAGACGAAAGTGGCACCGGCGGGACAGAAGGCGAAGGCGGCACCGGCGGGACAGAAGGCAAAGGTGAAGACGGCAGTGGAGGAGACGAAGTTTGCAGCAGCAAGGTCGAGTGCAGGGGCAGTGGAGGAGACGAAGAAGCAGAAGACGAAAAGTGGTGTCGGACTGGCACAGCAGGAGGCAGATTGTGCCAAAGTCGGTGGAGACGTCCACCACGACAGGATCGCGCAGTGCAGGGCTTAGGACACAGCCCCAGTGTTCGTATGCGCTGGTAGACGCCTCCACCGAGGTAGCACTTGCTGTGTTTAAAAAGTGTCAGTCCAATTTGTTTTATAAAAGACGGATCCATAATTGCGAGCCAGTCAGGAGAGGAAGATACTTGCAGGTTGGTGTGTGGGTTGGTCAGTTCACAACACTTAAAACCAGAGAACACAAAGGTTTGGGAAAGCTGTAGCGTTGGGCGAACACAGTAGGCTAAAATGTAGACACAGTTCACAGATAAAATGTCCGACTTGAGCGGCTGAATTAAAATGATGAAAAGTAGGTATAAAAACTTTGAAATCAGATTATCTGGTAAAATATTCAAAATTAAAAAAAAAATATTTACCTCACCGTGTGTCGGGATTTAAAAGCAACAAACTGATACAAAATTCAATGCATAAAATCAAATAGAACCACGATAAAATCACTGTAAAACACCACACACACTTTTGCTGCCTGCTGGCGCGACATCTACTCACACATCAATTCCAACTGTGTATAGTCTTGCTTCCTTCCCTTTATTGTCACATATTCGATCTTAACATTATGGCATTCCGTCCATGGGGGTTGTATCTTCGAAGTTGTATTCATTGGTATATCCAGTAATTTGTTCTGTATAATGCAGTTTTTCGTTCGATTGCGCCAGCCTGCACAAGTCTTAAGACGGGCTGGGACGTCCCTCTCCACCAGTACATATCTGTCATCATCTTCTTCGAGCCTCATGTATTTGTCCCATTGGATCATGTCGCTTTTGAGCATTCGTGTTCTCACTGGTTCAACATTCGTTTCTAGTCTAACAAAGTCCGTGTGGTACGTCTGTGTCAGTCCTGCTGCTGCCTTCAGTGTTCATTCTGTACTGCTTCCAGCTTGTTCATGTTTGTGTCGGAAATCCAGGAGCCCAGCTCGGAGATGTGTATTCCATACAGCTTCTGATGTACTGCAAGCAGAGAGTCCTTTGGACTTCCCAATGAACATCCCCAGTCCTTCCATGCCAAATACTTCACCATCTTGACTCATTTGTTGACTACATTCTTAACATGTTCACTGAACTGGAGTCCACCATCGACTGTGATTCCAAGAAATCTATAATTTTCAACAACTTCTATCTCTTTATCATCCGCCCTGGCTACGATTTCACAGCTCCTATCTCTATGATTACTAGACATCACAAGGATTTTGGTTTTCTCCGTGTTCACCGTCATTTCCCATCTATCAGCCCATTCAAGTATTTTATCGATTTCTTCTTGCAAAAGGACTTACGTCTGTTCTTGGTCAGCTCTTCCTTGCCTCCAAATAGCCGCGTCGTCGGTGAAGAGGCTGGCCAACATACCTTCCGCTAGTTCCACGTCAATATCATTTATGAAGGTGATGAAGAGGAGAGGTGATATGGCTGATCCCTGTGGTAGGCCTTCTTTCAGCAAGAATCTTTTACTTTTGGTATCGTTCACCTCTACTGCTGTCTCTCTTCCGCTGAGAAAATTTCTCACGTATTCAGCGTATCTCCAGGGGATTGCAAGTTCCAGCATTTTAAACAGCAAACCGTCTCTCCACACTTTATCATACGCTTTTTCATAGTCGAAGAAACTAATCAGCGTTGCACTCTCTTCTGCATACGTATACATAGGGTGAAGTGTGGCATAATGGTTCAGACGTTCGCCTGCCAATAACTAAACTCGAAGTTCCAAGGTTCGCTCACCGTAGTTGTTGTTGTTGTTGTTGTTGTTGTTGTTGTGTGTTGTACACCACTGGCTTTGATCGTCTGACACAGATGACCTACATCTCTCTACAATATTGTCTGGTGGGATGGGGTGAGTTTCTCTCTTTCTCTCTCTCTCTCTTTCTCTCTCTCTCTCTCTGTCTCTCTCTTTCTCTCTCTCTCTCTCTCCCTCTCTCTCTCTCTCTCTTTCTCTCTCTCTAGCCAATAGCTTTTACCGTTGGAAAATAAAGCATCATTGTCATTGTCATTCCTCTCTCTCTCTTTCTCTCTCTTTCTCTCTCTCTATTTCTCTTTCTCTCTCTGTCTCTGTCTCTCTCCCTCTCTCTCTCTGTTTTCTCTCTCTGTTTCTGTCTCTGTCTCTGTCTGTCTGTCTGTCTGTCTCTCTCTCTGTGTTTGTGTGTGTGTGTGCGCCACAGGATTTGATTATCTAACACAGCTGACCTATACCTCTTTGATATGTTGTCTGGTGGGATGGGTGAGTTGTTGTTGTTGTTGTTATTGTTGTTGTTGTATGTGTATGTGTGTGGTGGTGGTGTATGTGTGTGTGCGGTTACATGTGTGTATATCTATGTGTATGTGTTTGTTTGTGTGTATGTTATTATCATCATTATACTACAGGTGATAAATAATAAATCCTTGTACAGTGCCATTCTCCAAACTCATGTGGACTCACTGCACATCACACACAATCAGACATTTAGTGGATCACAGAGAACTCAAGCTGTTAGGTGAGCTGACCACACTCCACTATGTTGTTGTACAGTCTGTATCTGTTATGTGACCTGACCACACTGCACTATGTTGTTGTACAGTCTGTATCTGTTAGGTGAGCTGACCACACTGCACTATGTTGTTGTACAGTCTGTATCTGTTAGGTGAGCTGACCACACTGCACTATGTTGTTGTACAGTCTGTATCTGTTATGTGAGCTGACCACACTGCACTATGTTGTTGTACAGTCTGTATCTGTTAGGTGAGCTGACCACACTGCACTATGTTGTTGTACAGTCTGTATCTGTTAGGTGAGCTGACCACACTGCATATGTTGTTGTACAGTCTGCATCTGTTATGTGAGCTGACCACACTGCACTATGTTGTTGTACAGTCTGTATCTGTTAGGTGAGCTGACCACACTGCACTATGTTGTTGTACAGTCTGTATCTGTTATGTGAGCTGACCACACTGCACTATGTTGTTGTACAGTCTGTATCTGTTAGGTGAGCTGACCACACTGCACTATGTTGTTGTACAGTCTGTATCTGTTAGGTCAGCTGACCACACTGCACTATGTTGTTGTACAGTCTGTATCTGTTAGGTCAGCTGACCACACTGCACTATGTTGTTGTACAGTCTGTATCTGTTAGGTGAGCTGACCACACTGCACTATGTTGTTGTACAGTCTGTATCTGTTAGGTGAGCTGACCACACTGCACTATGTTGTTGTACAGTCTGTATCTGTTAGGTGAGCTGACCACACTGCACTATGTTGTTGTACAGTCTGTATCTGTTAGGTCAGCTGACCACACTGCACTATGTTGTTGTACAGTCTGTATCTGTTAGGTCAGCTGACCACACTGCACTATGTTATTGTACAGTCTGTATCTGTTAGGTGAGCTGACCACACTGCACTATGTTGTTGTACAGTCTGTATCTGTTAGGTCAGCTGACCACACTGCACTATGTTATTGTACAGTCTGTATCTGTTAGGTCAGCTGACCACACTGCACTATGTTGTTGTACAGTCTGTATCTGTTAGGTGAGCTGACCACACTGCACTATGTTGTTGTACAGTCTGTATCTGTTAGGTCAGCTGACCACACTCCACTATGTTGTTGTACAGTCTGTATCTGTTAGGTGAGCTACTACATTCCACTATGTTGTTGTACAGTCTGTATCTGTTAGGTGAGCTGACCACACTGCACTATGTTGTTGTACAGTCTGTATCTGTTAGGTCAGCTGACCACACTGCACTATGTTGTTGTACAGTCTGTATCTGTTAGGTCAGCTGACCACACTGCACTATGTTGTTGTACAGTCTGTATCTGTTAGGTGAGCTGACCACACTGCACTATGTTGTTGTACAGTCTGTATCTGTTAGGTGAGCTGACCACACTGCACTATGTTGTTGTACAGTCTGTATCTGTTATGTGAGCTGACCACACTGCACTATGTTGTTGTACAGTCTGTATCTGTTAGGTGAGCTGACCACACTGCAGTATGTTGTTGTACAGTCTGTATCTATTAGGTGAGCTGACCACACTGCACTATGTTGTTGTACAGTCTGTATATGTAAGGTGAGCTGAAGCACTGCACTATGTTGTTGTACAGTCTGTATCTGTTAGGTCAGCTGACCACACTGCACTATGTTGTTGTACAGTCTGTATCTGTTAGGTCAGCTGACCACACTGCACTATGTTGTTGTACAGTCTGTATCTGTTAGGTCAGCTGACCACACTGCACTATGTTGTTGTACAGTCTGTATCTGTTAGGTGAGCTGACCACACTGCACTATGTTGTTGTACAGTCTGTATCTGTTAGGTGAGCTGACCACACTGCACTATGTTGTTGTACAGTCTGTATCTGTTAGGTGAGCTGACCACACTGCACTATGTTGTTGTACAGTCTGTATCTGTTAGGTCAGCTGACCACACTGCACTATGTTATTGTACAGTCTGTATCTGTTAGGTGAGCTGACCACATTGCACTATGTTGTTGTACAGTCTGTATCTGTTAGGTCAGCTGACCACACTGCACTATGTTATTGTACAGTCTGTATCTGTTAGGTCAGCTGACCACACTGCACTATGTTGTTGTACAGTCTGTATCTGTTAGGTGAGCTGACCACACTGCACTATGTTGTTGTACAGTCTGTATCTGTTAGGTGAGCTGACCACACTCCACTATGTTGTTGTACAGTCTGTATCTGTTAGGTGAGCTACTACATTCCACTATGTTGTTGTACAGTCTGTATCTGTTAGGTGAGCTGACCACACTGCACTATGTTGTTGTACAGTCTGTATCTGTTAGGTCAGCTGACCACACTGCACTATGTTGTTGTACAGTCTGTATCTGTTAGGTCAGCTGACCACACTCCACTATGTTGTTGTACAGTCTGTATCTGTTAGGTGAGCTACTACATTCCACTATGTTGTTGTACAGTCTGTATCTGTTAGGTGAGCTGACCACACTGCACTATGTTGTTGTACAGTCTGTATCTGTTAGGTCAGCTGACCACACTGCACTATGTTGTTGTACAGTCTGTATCTGTTAGGTCAGCTGACCACACTGCACTATGTTGTTGTACAGTCTGTATCTGTTAGGTGAGCTGACCACACTGCACTATGTTGTTGTACAGTCTGTATCTGTTAGGTGAGCTGACCACACTGCACTATGTTGTTGTACAGTCTGTATCTGTTATGTGAGCTGACCACACTGCACTATGTTGTTGTACAGTCTGTATCTGTTAGGTGAGCTGACCACACTGCAGTATGTTGTTGTACAGTCTGTATCTATTAGGTGAGCTGACCACACTGCACTATGTTGTTGTACAGTCTGTATATGTAAGGTGAGCTGAAGCACTGCACTATGTTGTTGTACAGTCTGTATCTGTTAGGTCAGCTGACCACACTGCACTATGTTGTTGTACAGTCTGTATCTGTTAGGTCAGCTGACCACACTGCACTATGTTGTTGTACAGTCTGTATCTGTTAGGTCAGCTGACCACACTGCACTATGTTGTTGTACAGTCTGTATCTGTTAGGTGAGCTGACCACACTGCACTATGTTGTTGTACAGTCTGTATCTGTTAGGTGAGCTGACCACACTGCACTATGTTGTTGTACAGTCTGTATCTGTTAGGTGAGCTGACCACACTGCACTATGTTGTTGTACAGTCTGTATCTGTTAGGTCAGCTGACCACACTGCACTATGTTATTGTACAGTCTGTATCTGTTAGGTGAGCTGACCACATTGCACTATGTTGTTGTACAGTCTGTATCTGTTAGGTCAGCTGACCACACTGCACTATGTTATTGTACAGTCTGTATCTGTTAGGTCAGCTGACCACACTGCACTATGTTGTTGTACAGTCTGTATCTGTTAGGTGAGCTGACCACACTGCACTATGTTGTTGTACAGTCTGTATCTGTTAGGTGAGCTGACCACACTCCACTATGTTGTTGTACAGTCTGTATCTGTTAGGTGAGCTACTACATTCCACTATGTTGTTGTACAGTCTGTATCTGTTAGGTGAGCTGACCACACTGCACTATGTTGTTGTACAGTCTGTATCTGTTAGGTCAGCTGACCACACTGCACTATGTTATTGTACAGTCTGTATCTGTTAGGTGAGCTGACCACACTGCACTATGTTATTGTACAGTCTGTGTCTGTTAGGTGAGCTGACCACACTGCACTATGTTGTTGTACAGTCTGTGTCTGTTAGGTGAGCTGACCACACTGCACTATGTTGTTGTACAGTCTGTATCTGTTAGGTGAGCTGACCACACTGCACTATGTTGTTGTACAGTCTGTGTCTGTTAGGTGAGCTGACCACACTGCACTATGTTGTTGTTCTGTCTGTATCTATTAGGTGAGCTGACCACACTGCACTATGTTGTTGTACAGTCTGTATATGTAAGGTGAGCTGAAGCACTGCACTATGTTGTTGTACAGTCTGTATCTGTTAGGTCAGCTGACCACACTGCACTATGTTGTTGTACAGTCTGTATCTGTTAGGTCAGCTGACCACACTGCACTATGTTGTTGTACAGTCTGTATCTGTTAGGTCAGCTGACCACACTGCACTATGTTGTTGTACAGTCTGTATCTGTTAGGTGAGCTGACCACACTGCACTATGTTGTTGTACAGTCTGTATCTGTTAGGTGAGCTGACACACTGCACTATGTTGTTGTACAGTCTGTATCTGTTAGGTGAGCTGACCACACTGCACTATGTTGTTGTACAGTCTGTATCTGTTAGGTCAGCTGACCACACTGCACTATGTTTTGTACAGTCTGTATCTGTTAGGTGAGCTGACCACATTGCACTATGTTGTTGTACAGTCTGTATCTGTTAGGTCAGCTGACCACACTGCACTATGTTATTGTACAGTCTGTATCTGTTAGGTCAGCTGACCACACTGCACTATGTTGTTGTACAGTCTGTACTGTTAGGTGAGCTGACCACACTGCACTATGTTGTTGTACAGTCTGTATCTGTTAGGTGAGCTGACCACACTCCACTATGTTGTTGTACAGTCTGTATCTGTTAGGTGAGCTACTACATTCCACTATGTTGTTGTACAGTCTGTATCTGTTAGGTGAGCTGACCACACTGCACTATGTTGTTGTACAGTCTGTATCTGTTAGGTCAGCTGACCACACTGCACTATGTTATTGTACAGTCTGTATCTGTTAGGTGAGCTGACCACACTGCACTATGTTATTGTACAGTCTGTGTCTGTTAGGTGAGCTGACCACACTGCACTATGTTGTTGTACAGTCTGTGTCTGTTAGGTGAGCTGACCACACTGCACTATGTTGTTGTACAGTCTGTATCTGTTAGGTGAGCTGACCACACTGCACTATGTTGTTGTACAGTCTGTGTCTGTTAGGTGAGCTGACCACACTGCACTATGTTGTTGTTCTGTCAGCAATTGTTGCATTTTACACAGCTGATAAAGATTGAATGGTTGAAGTCAGGACGATATTTTTGGTGTCTGTATTGATTATACACACACATACTGTTGCAGGCATACCCAGCTTGGCGACAGCAGCAGTGGTCCTTCTGTCTGCAATCTTTGGCTTTGACCATCTGTGCACAACCTGGTGAGTATCTGCCTCTGTGTGTGGCATTGTGTCATCACCAAGACGATGTTGATATTGACAATGATGATACAAGTACATGTGTAGGAGAAATACACAGCGATGATGACGATGGATACTTGCTGACTGCTGACGACGATCATTGTGATATACCATGTTCTCTGCTGTTATAGCGTTCTTATATTTCTTGAGTGCGTATGTGTACGTCGTTTTGCCAAGGCTGTTGCCAAGCACAGTTTGCATACTCCATCTTTCCGAGCGTGCATGTTGCGTGTTCTCATGTTTCCATAAATCACGTGACATGGTGACAGGATCTTGACGTGTAGACTTGACATTCTGTGAACGTACACATAGGTACAACAGTGGCAGAATGGTTCAGACGTTCGCCTGCCAATAACTAAACTCGAAGTTTCAAGGTTCGCTCCCCGTAGAGGCTTCGATTTTCTCCACAGTTTCACCGGAAAATTGAACTGAAAGTGGAAAGTATAGTCCTTGGGAAGGGGACGAAGACCGAGTCAGACCCGTGTGCCTTCTGCCTGCGTACGCTAAAGATCCCACGGCCTTTGAAGAGCGGGGCATTGCCTGGACGCCTTGGTGTAAAACATTGGAGAGATAGATTGATTTCCCAGGTCCCACTCTTTGAAGATCAATTAGCCTTCTTGCTTTTCTGAAGTCTTGGTTTAAAAAAAATGTGAAGATGAATATGAATTTGAATCGAGGGAGAGGGGATGGGCGCCGCCCTTGTGGTGCTGGCCTGGGGAAATGTTGAGGCATCTACCACCTCATTCCCCTACGACCCCAGGGTTATGGCACTATCTAGGTAGGGCCTCAGGACCTAGCCAGCTCGTGGGTTTATGTGCAGGCTTAAGGCTTGTGCCGTGATCATTCTGGATCTTCTCCATTATATGGCACCCGTGACGTCAGTGCATGTTGAATTCATTCCGAGCGCAGAGACGTCATCTTGAGAAACTGAAACTGAAACTGTTTACACACGAAGGTTAGATATGGAAGGTCGGCACCTTGGAGATCGAGAAAATCTCCACCTGTTACCCCACAGGTGAAGACGTCTGTAAGGATGGAACCCAAGACCTTCTGACTGAAAGTCTGACATTTGTCCACTTCAGTTAATAATAATATACAATATACAATATTTTATATAGCGCAAAATCTTGATAAAATCAAATTAAGCGCTAAAACAGACACACACGCACGCACGCACACACACGCACGCACGCACGCACGCACGCACGCACGCACGCACGCACACACACACACACACACACACGCACACGCACACGCACACGGCTATAAATGGGGAGAAAGAATAAAAGCAATGGAAAATTATAGAGAGCATATTATATACAATTATATATTACAATGTGATTCCCCTCCGAGTGGAGACAGGCTGTAGAGGGGATTGAGTGAGGTCAGGATTTTATGCAGAGGAGAAAAGGTGAGTTTTGAGAGCGGACTTGAAGGAGACAAAAGTAGGTTGTTGACGGACTGAGAGAGGAAGTTTGTTCCAGGAAAGTGGACCAGGAACAGAGAAGGCTCGTGACCATAGGTATTGAGCTTAGTGCGTGGAAAGCGAAAAGTCAGAGGATCGGAGGCAGAGCGGAGGGTACGTGAGGGAACATAGATCTCAAGTAGGCTTGACAGGTAATCGGGGGCTGCGTTATTGAGGCTTTTGTAGCACATGGTGTCTAGTTTGTACTGTATGCGCTTTGATACAGGGAGCCAGTGAAGTTGTGCCAGGAGAGGAGATATGTGGTCAGCTTTTTTCTTTTTTAGTACAAGGCGTGCAGCATTGTTTTGAATGCGCTGCAGGATGTGAATGGTGGAGGCAGGAAGACCGGACAGGAGTGAATTGCAATAGTCAATGCGAGACATTATGAAGGAGAGAACGAGTTTTGCAGTTGTTTCCACAGAGAGATACTTCCTGATCAGGCTTATACGATGGAGGTGATAGTAGCAAGATCTGGCAGTTTGAGAAACAAGTTGTTCTGGAGAGGGAGAGTCAATGCAGACACAAGGTTTAGCTGAATCAGAAATTGGGACTGATGTGGTTACAATGGGAGAGAAAGAGAGGCAGTGAGAAAGGTTTCTGAAGGGTGCCAATGAGGATAGCTCTGTCTTGTCATCATTAGCTGAAATTTGTGAACGTCATCCAGTTCTTAATGTCCGAGTAACATCAGTGGTTTCGAGTCAGGAGCGTTGTATATTGTCTGGTGTGGACACTGTCTAGAAGTTGGGTGTCATCAGCATAGAAGTGTGTGTTATAGAGTGGGAGTTGATGGATGGTGACAGGGGGGAGGTGTAAAGAGTGAAAAGAACAGGCATGGACAGATCTTGTGGAACACCCAGGTCAGGTATGCAGGTGAGAGTAAGGTGCCATTAATGTGAAGTTTGTTTTACTGTTTGAATGATAATGAAGTGAACCAGGAGAGAGACAATGTCAGAGATGCCAAAAGTATGATGAGTCTTAGAAAGGAGAATACCATGGTCAATGGTATCGAAGGCTGCAGACAGATCAAGGAGTGTGAGGAGAGAGACTTTGCCAGTATCAGTTGCAAGGAGGAGATTGTTGAGAATGTGCAGCAGGGCAGTTTCAGTGCTATGGCACTGGCGGTAGGCTGACTGGAAAGGATTGAGGAGATTGTTGGCAGACAGGTGAGAGTTCAGCTGGTTGAGGACAACTTTTTCGATGAGTTTTGACAAGAAAGAGAGATTAGAGATAGGCCGATAATTTTTCAGTTCATTTGGGTCTAAATTGTATTTCTTGAGGAGAGGGTGAACAATAGCAGACTTGAAAGAATCTGGGACAGTTCCAGTTTGAAGAGAAGTGTTGATGACGTCAGTGATGAATGGGAGGAGAGTAGGGAGACAGTCAGAGTAGAGAGAACCTGGAAGAGGATCCAGTTCGCAGGTTTTGAACGACATGGATCTGATTGTGTTGAGAATTTCTTCTTGTGAGACTGGGGTAAAAGTAGTAAGAGGTGTGCCAGAGAAGGAAGGGTCAAGTGGGCATGGTTGACAGGGTTTCCTGTCAAGCCTGTCACGAAGAGTTTGTATTTTGGTGGTGAAATACTTGGAGAATACAGATGGGAGTTCTTCATTTGTGTGTTTTGTTGGGAGAGGTAAATCTTTTCGTGTGCCAAGGAGATGATCATGGTGTAAAGAGTTTCTCATTGAAGAAGATGGTTCAGGATTTTGGTTTGAAAATTGCAGATGCAATGAGGGTGGATACTTTTTTTTTAGAGCTTGAAAAGTTGCCTATGTCTAGTGAGTTTGGATTTGCGCCATGCGGCGCTCTGTCTGCAGCGGACGTTTTGCACAGGCAACTCTCATGAGTGAGCCAGGGGGGTAGGGAGGGGGGCTGTCAGGTAAAAGACGGGTTGTGACTGGAGCATGAGTGTCCAGAAGATGGTGGAGAGTAGTATAGAATTCATCGGCAAGGTTATGTGACTTTTCAGAAAGGAGGCGGGAGGCATCAGATGAAAATGTGGAGAGGTCAATAGATTTGAGATTGCGTCGAGTCACTGTGCGCGTGGTACGGGAAGGAGGAGAAATGTCAAGAGAACAGAGAATTGCAGAGTGGTCAGATGGAAGGGCTGAAGTTAGACGGGTAGAAAGAACTAAGCAGTTATCAGTAACTGAATTGTGGTGATCACAAGAAATGATCCAGTCAAGAATGTGACCTTTTTGATGGGTTGGTTCAGAAATGTTGATCATATTGTGATTGGACAGAGAGTTGATGATATGTCTTGTGTCATAACGGTGAGTGTTGTCGTAGTGGACATTGATGTCACCTAGAATGATGAGATTTCCAGGTAAGAGGCAGTAGTAATCAAGAAGTTGATCAAAGTCAGAGAGAAACATGGATGTGGTGAGTTTGTTGGCAGAGCTAGGTGGGGTCGATAGACACAGGAGAAGTGATGGGGTGAGGGGTGGATTGGAAGGATACTTCAACGTGCTCGAAAGAAGGATGGGAGAAAGACAGAGACTGCGAGAAAGATAGGCGGGAATGGAGTGAGTCATTGTAAAGGATGGCTATACCACCACCTCGGGATGAGCGATGGAAAGAAGCAAGCCTGTAACCACTCGGAGTGAGACTCGCATGTATAGGTTCATGACCAAGGGGGTTAAGCCATGTCTCTGTGATAAAAGCAATGTCAACATGCTCATCTGCGATAAAGTCAGCAATAACATCGGCTTTGCCATCTGCACATGTTGGCTGAGCGTTAAAAAGGCATAGTTTTAGTTTATCACATGGCGGTGGCCGAGACGGAGGCGAAGGCAGCACCGACGGGACAGAGGACGAAGGCGACACCAGCGGGGCAGAAGACGAAGGCAGCAACGACGGGACAGAAGACGAAGGCGGCACATGCAGGACAGAAGACGAAGGCGGCACCAGCGGGACGGAAGACAAAGGCGGCACCAGCGGGACAGAAGACGAAGGCAGCGCCGGCGGGACAGAAGACGAAAGCGGCACCGGCGGGACAGAAGGCGAAGGCGGCACCGGCAGGATAGAAGGCGAAGGCGAAGACGGCAGAGGAGGAGACGAAGTTTGCAGCAGCAAGGTCGAGTGCAGGGCAGTGGAGGAGACGAAGAAGCAGAAGACGAAAAGTGGTGTCTGACTGGCACAGCAGGAGGCAGGTTGTGCCAAAGTCGGTGGAGACGTCCACCACGACAGGATCGCGCAGTGCAGGGCTTAGGACACAGCCCCAGTGTTCGTATGCGCTGGTAGACGTCTCCACCGAGGTAGCACTTGCTGTGTTTAAAAAGTGTCAGTCCAATTTGTTTTATAAAAGACGGGTCCATAATTGCGAGCCAGTCAGGAGAGGAAGATACTTGCAGGTTGTTGTGTGGGTTGGTCAGTTCACAACACTTAAAACCAGAGAACACAAAGGTTTGGGAAAGCTGTAGCGTTGGGCGAACACAGTAGGCTAAAATGTAAACACAGTTCACAGATAAAATGTCCGACTTGAGCGGCTGAATTAAAATGATGAAAAGTAGGTATAAAAACTTTAAAATCAGATTATCTGATAAAATATTCAAAATTTAAAAAAAAAAATTTTACATCACCGTGTGTCGGGATTTAAAAGCAACAAACTGATACAAAATTCAATGCATAAAATCAAATAGAACCACGATAAAATCACTGTAAAACACCACACACACTTTTGCTGCCTGCTGGCACGACATCTACTCACACATCACACTTGTGGTGTAGACAATGTCATCATCATAATCATCATCATCAGGTGCCTTGCCGAAGGTGTTGGTGATCATGGACTTCCATCTGTCTCTATCTCTTGTTGCCTCAAACATCTCTTCCACCCTGCTTGTATTCAGCCACTCTGCAGGTCCGTCTAGCAATTTCTCCCTTGGTCTACCTTGTGCTCTCTTCCCCTCCAGCTTTCCCGTCGTGACCAGGTGCTCCAATCCCCCCCTCCTCATAAAATGGCCTATAAATGTTGCCTGTCTTTTCCTAATCTTCCTTATGAATGATCTACTTGTGTCTGTCCTCCATCAAGACTGTCTCGTTTGTTTTCTTTGCTGTCATGGAACTGGCAATGTATGGAACAAAATAAAACTAAACGATAAGTACTGATAGTGTGTCTGCCAGATTATCTCTGTGTCTGTCTGTCTGTCTATCTGTCTGTCTGCCTGTCTATCTGTCTACCTGTCTGTCTGTAGGTGTCTCTCTGTGATTGTATGTCCCGCTAATCCTTTTTACCTTGTGTGTGTATACTGTGTATTGTGACTCTGTTTGTGCATGTGTGAATATGTGTGTGTGAGTGTTCTGACTGTGTGTGATTGCGTGTGACTGTGTGTGTGTGTGTGTGTGTATGTGTATGTGTATGTGTATGTGTATGCGTATGTGTATGTGTATGTGTATGTGTGTGTGTGTATGTATGTATGTATGTATGTATGTGTGTGTGTTGTGTGTGTGTGTGTGTGTGGTTGTGTGTATGTGTGTGTGTGTGTGTGTGTGTGTGTGTGTGTGTTGTGTGTGTGTGTGTATGTGTGTGTATGTGTGTGTGTGTATGTGTACCTACAGGTGTTGGTGGTGGACAGGACAATGGCAACACTTCAGTTTTCTCGTGCCCTTGATTTTCATGGTGCTGGTGAGTCAACAACAAAACAACAACAACAACAACAACAACAACAACAACAACATCATCATCATCATCATCATCATCATCATTAGCAGCACCAGCAGCAACAACTGCGTCATCATCACCACATCATATCAACACTACCATCAGCAGCAGCAGCATCAACACCACCACCACCACCAATTGCTATTACTACTACCACTACTACCACTACTACCACTGCTACCATTACAACTACTACTACTACAGCTGCTGTTGCTGCTACTGCTACTACTACTACTACAGCTGCTGTTGCTGCTACTGCTATACTACTACTACACTGCTGTTGCGTACTGCTACTACTACTACTACTACTACACTTCTACTACTATACTATATCACTACTTCTACTACTAGTACTATGTGCTACTACAGAGTAAACCTGACATGACAGAGTAAACTTGATAGATGATGATAGAGTAAACGTGACATGACAGAGTAAACCTGACAGATGACAGAGTAAACCTGACATGACAGAGTAAACTGACATGACAGAGTAAACCTGACAGATGACAGAGTAAACCTGACAATGACAGAGTAAACTGACAGATGACAGAGTAAACCTGACAGATGACAGAGTAAACCTGACATGACAGAGTAAACGTGACATGACAGAGTAAACCTGACAGATGACAGAGTAAACCTGACATGAAGAAGAGTAAACGTGACATGACAGAGTAAACCTGACAGATGACAGAGTAAACCTGACAGATGACAGAGTAAACTGAAATGAAGAGTAAACCTGACAGATGACAGAGTAAACCTGACAGATGACAGAGTAAACTGACATGACAGAGTAAACCTGACAGATGAAGAGTAAACCTGACAAGATGATAGAGTAAACCTGACGATGACAGAGTAAACCTGACAGATGATAGAGTAAACCTGACAGATAGATAGAGTAAACCTGACATGACAGAGTAAACTGACAGATGAAGAGTAAACCTGATAGATGATACAGTAAACCTGATAGATGATAGAGTAAAACCTGACAGATGATAGTAGTAAACCTGAAGATGATACAGTAAACCTGACAGATGATACAGTAAACCTGATAGATGATACAGTAAACCTGAAGATGATACAGTAAACCTATGAGATAACAGTAAACCTGACAGATGATACAGTAAACCTGACAGATGAACAGTAAACCTGACAGATGATACAGTAAACCTGACAGATGATACAGTAAACCTGACAGATGATACAGTAAACCTGACAGATGATACAGTAAACCTGATAGATGATACAGTAAACCTGACAGATGACAGAGTAAACCTGATAGATGATACAGTAAACCTGACAGATGACAGATAAACCTGATAGATGATACAGTAAACCTGATAGATGATAAGTAAACCTGACAGATGATAGAGTAAACTGATAGATGATAAGTAAACCTGATAGATGATGAGAGTAACCTGATAGATGATAAGTAAACCTGACAGATGATAGAGTAAACCTGACAGATGATACAGTAAACCTGACAGATGATAAGTAAACCTGATAGATGATAAGTAAACCTGATAGATGATACAGTAAACCTGACAGATGATAGAGTAAACCTGATCAGATGATAAGTAAACCTGATAGATGATACAGTAAACCTGACAGATGATACAGTAAACCTGATA
Source organism: Monoplex corrugatus (assembly GCA_030674185.1). Taxonomy (NCBI): domain Eukaryota; kingdom Metazoa; phylum Mollusca; class Gastropoda; order Littorinimorpha; family Ranellidae; genus Monoplex; species Monoplex corrugatus. The sequence continues at coordinate 1,666,269 of CM060315.1, read as the reverse complement.
GATGATACAGTAAACCTGACAGATGATACAGTAACCTGACAGATGATACGAGTAAACACGATAGATGACACAGTAAACCTGACAGATGATAGAGTAAACCTGAAGATACAGTAAACTGAAGATGATACAGTAAACCTGATAGATGATACAGTAAACCTGATAGATGATACAGTAAACCTGACAGATGATACAGTAAACCTGACAGATGATACAGTAAACCTGATAGATGAACAGTAAACCTGATAATGACAGTAACCTGACAGATGATACAGTAAACCTGAAGATGACAGTAAACCTGACATGAGCTGAAGATGTAAAACCTGATAGATGACACAGTAAACCTGACAGATAGACTAGATGAGTAAACCTGACAGATGATACAGTAAACCTGACAGATGATACAGTAAACCTGATAGATGATACAGTAAACCTGACAGATGATAGAGTAAACCTGATAGATGACAGAGTAAACCTGAAGATGATACAGTAAACCTGATAGATGATAGCAGTAAACCTGACAGATGATAGAGTAAACCTGACAGATGACACAGTAAACCTGACAGATGATACAGTAAACCTGATATGATGATACAGTAAACCTGACAGATGACAGAGTAAACCTGACAGATGATAGAGTAAACCTGACAGATGATAGAGTAAACCTGATAGATGATAGAGTAAACCTGATAGATGATAGAGTAAACCTGACAGATGATAGAGTAAACCATAGATGATAGAGAAACCTGATAGATGATGTAAACCTGATAGATGATACAGTAAACCTGAAGATGATAGAGTAAACCTGACTAGTGATAGATAAACTGAAGATATAAGTAAACCTGACAGATGATAGAGTAAACCTGAAGATGATACAGTAAACCTGACAGATGACAGAGTAAACCTGATAGATGATACAGTAAACCTGACAGATGATAGAGTAAACCTGATAGATGATAAGTAAACCTGATAGATGATACAGTAAACCTGACAGATGATAGAGTAAACCTGACAGATGATACAGTAAACCTGATCAGATGATAGAGTAAACCTGACAGATGATACAGTAAACCTGATAGATGATAAGTAAACCTGACAGATGATACAGTAAACCTGACAGATGATAAGTAAACCTGACAGATGATAGAGTAAACCTGAAGATGATACAGTAAACCTGAAGATGATACAGTAAACCTGACAGATGAACAGTAAACCTGACAGATGATACAGTAAACCTGACAGATGATACAGTAAACCTGATAGATGATAGAGTAAACCTGACAGATGATACAGTAAACCTGACAGATGACAGAGAAAACCTGATAGATGATAGAGTAAACCTGATAGATGATAGAGTAAACCTGATAGATGATAGAGTAAACCTGATAGATGATAGGATAAACCTGACAGATGATAGAGTAAACCTGATAGATGATAGAGTAAACCTGATAGATGATACAGTAAACCTGATAGATGATAGGATAAACCTGACAGATGATAGAGTAAACCTGATAGATGATAGAGAAAACCTGATAGATGACAGAGTAAACCTGACAGATGATAGAGTAAACCTGATAGATGATAGAGAAAACCTGACAGATGATAGAGTAAACCTGATAGATGATAGGATAAACCTGACAGATGCCAAAATCTTAAAGCTGATAGAGTAAAGCTTGACAGAGTGAAGCCTGGAAAATGTGAAATAATCTTCAATCTGTTCAGTAAGTAACAGCTATATAGAATGTAAAGAATATTGACCTTATGAAATGACTGCAAGATACCTGTGTGTCTGTGGATACCTGCAGGTACAGGTACTCATCATGTCGGCCTGTTTGATCTGTACCCGCAAGTGGATTGATGAACACCGCTTCCGGGACCGGAAAAAGTACAGGTATGTATCCGTCTGCCGGTGATTGGCATTGCTAGTAATCATTTTATTGTGTTATAAACCATTCTTGTATGACGCTACTCTCATAACTCACTGCAACTTACACACAATCATCAAGATGTTAGGTGAGCTGGCCACACTGCACTATGTTGTTGTACAGTCTGTATCTGTTAGGTGAGCTGACCACACAGCACTATGTTGTTGTACAGTCTGTATCTGTTAGGTGAGCTGGCCACACTGCACTATGTTGTTGTACAGTCTGTATCTGTTAGGTGAGCTGGCCACACTGCACTATGTTGTTGTACAGTCTGTATCTGTTAGGTGAGCTGACCACACTGCACTATGTTGTTGTACAGTCTGTATCTGTTAGGTGAGCTGACCACACAGCACTATGTTGTTGTACAGTCTGTATCTGTTAGGTGAGCTGACCACACTGCACTATGTTGTTGTACAGTCTGTATCTGTTAGGTGAGCTGACCACACTGCACTATGTTGTTGTACAGTCTGTATCTGTTAGGTGAGCTGACCACACTGCACTATGTTGTTGTACAGTCTATATCTGTTAGGTCAGCTGACCACACACCACTATGTTGTTGTACAGTCTGTATCTGTTAGGTCAGCTGACCACACACCACTATGTTGTTGTACAGTCTGTATCTGTTAGGTGAGCTGACCACACTGCACTATGTTGTTGTACAGTCTGTATCTGTTAGGTCAGCTGACCACACACCACTATGTTGTTGTACAGTCTGTATCTGTTAGGTCAGCTGACCACACACCACTATGTTGTTGTACAGTCTGTATCTGTTAGGTCAGCTGACCACACACCACTATGTTGTTGTACAGTCTGTATCTGTTAGGTCAGCTGACCACACAGCACTATGTTGTTGTACAGTCTGTATCTGTTAGGTCAGCTGACCACACAGCACTATGTTGTTGTACAGTCTGTATCTTTAATGGGCGAACTTGGATGTGTTCATGTTTCCGTAAGCCAGTGACTTAGAGAAACGTTAACGTGCATATTTCATGTTTTGTATACATATTCAGAGAGAGAGAGAGAGAGAGACAGAGAGAGAGAGACAGAGAGAGAGAGACAGAGAGAGAGAGACAGAGAGAGAGAGAAGAGAGAGAGAGAGGAGAGAGAGGAGAGAGAGAGAGAGAGAGAGAGAGAGAGTTTAAGCACTGACAGGTCTGCCCACATGTTGACCACGCAGATAAAAAATGTCTGTACTTCATCCACCAGTGGCCACGGGATCAGCCATCGTATTGGACAGTCAGAGGTTGTGTCCCCTGTTGGCCACCACTACATCTGTTTTTGAAGACTTCGCCAGCTGTGACTGGCTTAGCAGGCCGGCAGTGGATAAACAAATTGCTCAAGACAATATAAGGAGATACAAATGGACTGATTACAACGGAAAACGACGCGGCGAGGAAAACGGACAACGATTAAAGAAAAACGAAAAGGTTGGGACCTGGAACATTTGCAGTTTGACAAACAAAGAACCAGAGATAATAGAGTTCATGACCCAGCGCAAGATCTCCATACTGGGCATTGCAGACACCAGAAAGAAAGGAACAGGAACAAAGGAAATAGACGCCAACTATGTTCTCATTTGGAGCGGTGTAAGCAAGGAACAGAGAGCAGCACATGGCGTGGGTTTCATCCTACACCATGACAAGGCAAAAGATCTAGTGAGTACGGAGTTCATTCCAGAGAGACTCTTGAAGATCGGCATTAGGGAGGACAACAAGATCAACAACTACATTCAAGTGTATGCACCATGTAATGACTCCTACTCAGATGAGGATGACTCCTTCTTTGAAAAACTCTCGGACACCATCAACAGCATCCCGGACCAAGAAGACCTGTACGTCATGGGATATTTCAATGGCAGAGTCGGAGAGAGAAGAACACCATGGACAAAACACCTTGGTCCACACAGTGACCACAGAACACCATGCAACTACAACGGCAACCATGTATTGGAACTGTGTGCAGAGCATGACCTTATTGTCACCAACACCTTCTTCCAGCACAGAGCCACTCAGATCTACACCTGATACAAATGGAGCGACATCGACGTCTCATCTCAAATCGACTTCACACTAGCAAGATCTAGAATGCGGAGCAACATCAGAGACTCAAGAGCCATCCCCAACGCAGGCCTGGACACAGACCACAGGCCAATCATCACGACGTTGGTCACTCAGAAGAAGAGGAAGTGCACCAAAAAGAAAAAACAGCCGGAAAGACTCAACATGCCCAAGCTTCAAGACGAAGAGGTGCACACTCAGATCAGGTGCACCATCAGTGAAGAATTGGACTGTAGTGACCCTACATTACTAAACGTAGAGGAAGCTTGGGGCATCTTCAAGACAGTCCTCCTGGACACTATAAAAGAAGCCTGTGGCACCAAGAAGACAGGAGGAAGAAACAGAAAGGCAACAGCTTGGTGGAACAAAGAAGTGAAGGATGCTATCAAGGAAAAGAAGAAACTGTACAAGATCTGGGTCAAGTCAAAGGATGAAGACTACATCAAGTACAGACTTGCAAGAAGACACAGCAAGAAAGTTGTGAGAACAGCAAAGGAAAAGTCATGGACCCAGTATGGTGAAAAACTCTGTGAAACATGCAAAGCTTCCCCAAGAGAGTTTTACAAGAGTGTGAAAGCGATGAGAGTGCGAGACGAACCTTTCGATCCAACCACTATCATCAACGATGCAAACAGGGAAGCATTGCATGAAGAGGAGAAAATAGTGAAGAGGTGGGAAAACTATTTCAAAGACCTACTCAACCCATCAGGAGTACGGGCACAAGACACACAGTCCCGGTTCACCCCCAGCCACCCAGACCACTCAGAACCTACCATCCTAGAGAGTGAAGTAAGAAAAGCAGTGAAGACCAGTCCTAAAGGAAAGGCAGCTGGAGACGACGGCATAACAACTGAAGCCATCCATGTGTGCGGTGAAACCGGAAATCAATGGCTCACCACCATCTTTCAGAAAACTTGGGAGGAGAGAAAAGTACCAGAAGACTGGCAAAATGCAATAGTGGTGCCAATATGGAAGAAGAAGGGCAGCAAGAAAGGATGCAGTACCTACAGAGGCATATCACTACTCAGCCATGTAGGGAAAATATACGCAAAGATCCTGGAGCAGCGCACTCGAGCGAAAACAGAACATCTCCTCAGTGACGCCCAATTTGGCTTCAGAAAAGGAAGAGGGTGCACCGTTGCAATCTTTGCACTCCGACAACTGTGCGAGAGGGCGATCGAATCCGACCGAGATCTCCATCTTGTATTCGTTGATCAAGAAAAGGCTTTTGATCGAGTCAACAGAGACAAGCTATGGAAGGTCCTCGAGCAGTACGACGTCAAGGGCCAGCTGCTAGACAACATTCGGGCCGTCTATGCCAACAGCAGGAGTGCAGTCCGCACCGCCAGTGGAACATCTGACTGGTTCCCAGTGACATCGGGAGTAAGGCAGGGCTGTAATCTCTCCCCTCTTCTCTTCGTGATCTATATGGATCAGATTAGAAGGAGGCAAACCCAGACCCTGAGGCACTCAATGAACTCATGTTTGCGGACGACCAGGCAATGGTGAACAATGACAAGATACAGCTACAGGAGCACACAGACCAGCTCAGTGAGAGCTGCGAGACATACGGCATGAAGATCAGCGTCAGCAAGACCGAGGTCATGACTGTCAGTAAGAGACCAAACAAACTGGACATCAACATCAACGGAACCCAGTTGAAGCAAGCCAGTGAATTTAAATACCTGGGCAGCATCTTCACTGAAAATGGCAAACTAGACAGAGAAATCGAGACCAGATGCCAGAAAGCCAACGCAGTCAGCTACCAACTTGCCCCTCTCCTGAAACACCCCAGCATTCCCACCAGCACTAAGGCGAAACTCATCAACACCATTTTTCTACCAACGCTGACATACCAGTGCCAGACATGGTCCCTAACTAAAGTCCTCGAGAGAAAACTGGTCACCTGTGAAATGAAATGCCTGAGGAAAGCAGTAAACAAGACAAGGCGGGACAAGATCAGAAATGAGGTGATACGAGACATGGTAGGAGCAACACCAATCCTACAACACATCGAACATATGAGGATCAAGTGGTTCGGACACCTCACACGTATGCCCCTAAACCATCCAGCTCTTCGGGCATACAACACCAGATGCTCTGGCTGGAGAGCCAGAGGAAGACCAAGACGAAGATGGAGCGACTCCGTGGCAGAGACCCTCAGAGCTCACGAGATGTCCCTTCTCCAGGCCACCCGCCTTGCTGCTGACAGACGACTGTATCTCCCTGCGACGCCCACCGGTACAAGCGGAAGGAAAAGTAAAAGTAAAGTAAAATAAAGCCAGCACTTAGAGTTTAGGCAAAGCCTGCTTGTTTCGGTTTTGGGTTTGGTTTTGTTTGTTTGGTTTTGTTTTGTTTTGTTTTTTGATTGTTTTGTTTTTGTTTTGCTGTGCCATTTCCTACGCCACACTGATGTCCACAGAATATGAGACAGTTGTCCACAGTGCTGTAATGGTGATGACAGTGGGGATGATAATTATGATGCTGTGGAGTTCCATCTAGGACTGAGGTTGCCTGACAGGCCTGTACCCCACGCTTACTTTTACAAGGCATACTGGCATCATCCAGGCCCGAGAGATACAGATACATGTGGTGACGATCAAAAAAATAACGTACGCATTCATGAAGTGGTTTTGACTCGACTGTGTGGTCTCAGTCATCCCAAAGAGCCCATACAACGTTCAAATCGTGGTCGAGCTGGTTGGGGCCAAAAAATGGCCCACATGGTTTGGACAAGATTGATGAGATTGGAACCCACAACCTTCCAGTCTGTAGTCTGTTGTACATAAGTACTGCAGCGTGGTGACATATGCAAACTGTTGATGTAGTTCCTATGTTTAGTTTGGCTGTTACATTTTTTGGCTCAGCTGTCACCTGTCATGGGAAATGTCATTGAACATGGAGCCATCAGAACGCTGGAATACCCTTTTTGATAACAAACCTCAGAACTGAAAGTTGTAGATTAATCGGCTGGTTGATCGGTTGGTTGATTAGTTGATAGAAAGATAAAAGATGTTCACTAGAGCTGGTTACTACGATATAAAGCTTAGAATTCATCTTTGCAACATTTACAGAATTCATCTTTGCAACATTTACAGAATTCATCTTTTGCAACATTTACAGAATTCATCTTTCGCAACATTTACAGAATTCATTTTGCAACATTTACAGAATTCATTTTTGCAACATTTACAGAATTCATCTTTTGCAACATTTACAGAATTCATTTTTTGCAACATTTACAGAATTCATCTTTTGCAACATTTACAGAATTCATCTTTTGCAACATTTACAGAATTCATTTTTTGCAACATTTACAGAATTTATCTTTGCAACATTTACAGATTTATCTTTTGCAACATTTACAGAATTCATCTTTTGCAAAATTTAGAATTCATCTTTGCAACATTACAGAATTCATCTTTTGCAACATTTACAGAATTCATCTTTCGCAACATTTACAGAATTCATCTTTCGCAACATTTACAGAATTCATCTTTCGCAACATTTACAGAATTCATCTTTTGCAACATTTACAGAATTCATCTTTTGCAACATTTACAGAATTCATCTTTTGCAACATTTACAGAATTCATCTTTTGCAACATTTACAGAATTCATCTTTTGCAACATTTACAGAATTCATCTTTTGCAACATTTACAGAATTCATCTTTTGCAACATTTACAGAATTCATTTTTGCAACATTTACAGAATTCATCTTTTGCAACATTTACAGAATTCATCTTTTGCAACATTTACAGAATTCATCTTTTGCAACATTTACAGAATTCATTTTTGCAACATTTACAGAATTCATTTTTTGCAACATTTACAGAATTCATCTTTTGCAACATTTACAGAATTCATCTTTTGCAACATTTACAGAATTCATCTTTTGCAACATTTACAGAATTCATCTTTTGCAACATTTACAGAATTCATCTTTTGCAACATTTACAGAATTCATCTTTTGCAACATTTACAGATTCATCTTTTGCAACATTTTACAGATTCATCTTTTGCAACATTTACAGAATTCATCTTTTGCAACATTTACAGATTCATCTTTTGCAACATGATGGTGTGGACAGATTATTTATGCATGAGATTGGTACATGCAGGTTGTATTTTGATGTGAATGTATTGTTGATTATGATGATGGTGATGATGTTGATAATGATGATGGATGGATTGATGATGATGGATGGATGATGGATGATGGATTGATGTATGATGATTGGGTGATGATTGATTGATTGACCTAACAGGTTTTATAGCCGTGAGGTCATTCGTTCTACAAGGGTTACTGATTCTGCTGTCAGTCACCGGACACCTGGCAGAGAGTAACTCTTCTCTCGGCCCTCAGTGGCTCTTTATCTTCACCGACATTCTCCTGGTTAGTCACAACTCACTACTCACAACTCACCACTCACAAATCACTACTCACAACTCACAAGGCACGCCATCTTATTTGCTGTAATAATCCAAGATAGGTGTGTAAGACATAGAGCGATTTCATAGTTGACATAATAGTTCAGGTTCTCAACAGTTATTCATTTCACTTTGTTACCATCGACATCATCAATGGACATAAAAACGTAGGAGTGACCAAGAATCTTCCAGTTTTCACGATGCAAGTAATCACAGACATACTGGGCAACACTAATTTGCAAACTCACAGACATACCGGGTAACACTAATTTGTAAACTCACAGACATACTGGGCAACACTAATTTGTAAACTCACAGACATACTGGGCAACACTAATTTGCAAACTCACAGACATA
>CM060315.1:1645000-1647500 GCA_030674185.1 Monoplex corrugatus | reverse complement strand
CATGTCGTTCAAAACCTGCGAACTGGATCCTCTTCCAGGTTCTCTCTACGCCGACTGTCTCCCTACTCTCCTCCCATTCATCACTGACATCATCAACACTTCTCTTCAAACTGGAACTGTCCCTGATTCTTTCAAGTCTGCTATTGTTCACCCTCTCCTCAAGAAACACAATTTAGATCCAAATGAACTGAAAAATTACCGGCCTATCTCTAATCTCTCTTTCTTGTCAAAACTCCTTGAAAAAGTCGTCCTCAACCAGCTGAACTCTCACCTGTCTGTCAACAATCTCCTCAATCCTTTCCAGTCAGCCTACCGCCAGTGCCATAGCACTGAAACTGCCCTACTACACATTCTCAACAATCTCCTCCTTGCAACTGATACTGGCAAAGTCTCTCTCCTCACACTCCTTGATCTGTCTGCAGCCTTTGATACCATTGATCATGGTATTCTCCTTTCTAGACTTCATCATACTTTTGGCATCTCTGACATTGCTCTGTCTTGGTTCACTTCATACCTATCCAACAGAAAACAAACCGTTCTCATCAATAGCACTTACTCTCAACCCGCATACCTGACCTGTGGTGTTCCACAAGGATCTGTCCTTGGCCCTGTTCTTTTCACTCTTTACACCTCCCCCCTGTCCACCATCATCAACTCCCATTCTATAAAACACCACTTCTATGCTGATGACACCCAACTTCAAGACAGTGACTCACCTGATAATATACAGCGCCTGTTGACTCGCACCACTGAGTGTTACTCGGACATTAAGAACTGGATGACACACAATAGACTTCAGCTTAATGACGACAAAACAGAAGCTATCCTCATTGGCACCCGTCAGAAACTTTCTCAGCTGCCTCCTCTTTCTCTCCCATTATGTAACACATCAGTCCCAATTTCTGATTCAGCTAAAAACCTTGGTGTCTGCATTGACTCTACCCTCTCCATGAACAACTTTGTTACTCAAACTGCCAGATCCTGCTACTATCATCTCCATCGTATAAGGCTGATCAGGAAGTATCTCTCTGTCGAAACAACTGCAAAACTCGTTCTCTCCTTCATAATGTCTCGCATTGACTATTGCAATTCACTCCTGTCTGGTCTTCCTGCCTCCACCATTCACATCCTACAGCGCATTCAAAACAATGCTGTACGCCTTGTACTCAAAAAGAAAAAAGCTGACCACATATCTCCTCTCCTGGCACAACTTCACTGGCTCCCTGTATCAAAGCGCATACAGTACAAACTAGACACCATGTGCTACAAAAGCCTCAATAACGCAGCCCCCGATTACCTGTCAAGCCTACTTGAGATCTATCTTCCCTCACGTACCCTCCGCTCTGCCTCCGATCCTCTGACTTTTCGCTTTCCACGCACTAAGCTCAATACCTATGGTCCACGAGCCTTCTCTGTTTCTGGTCCACTCTCCTGGAACAAACTTCCTCTCTCAGTCCGTCAGCAACCTACTTTTGTCTCCTTCAAGTCCGCTCTCAAAACTCACCTTTTCTCCTCCGCATAAAATCCTAACCTCACTCAACCCCCCCCCCCCCCCCCCCTCTGCAGCCTGTTTCCGCTTGGAGGGAATCACATGGTTATAATATATAATTGTATATGCTATGCTCTCTATAATTTTCCATTGGTTTTATTCTTGCTTTTATTGCTTTTATTCTTTCTCCCCATTTATAGCCATGCGTGTGTGTGTGTGTGTGCGTGCGTGTGTGTGCGTGCGTGCGTGCGTGCGTGCTTGCGTGTGTGTCTGCTTCAGCGCTTAGATTTGATATTTTCAAGATTTTGCGCTATATAAATATTGTAATTATTAAATATTGTAATTATTATTATTATCATTATTATCATCATATTATCATCATTATACTTGTTTATCTTTTCAGGCTTTGGCTTCTGGTTCTTTTAGAGGTAAGTTCATCTGTATTTGTCCTGTGTGTGTGTGTGTGTGTGTGTGTGTGTGTGTGTGTGTGTGTGTGTGTGTGTGTGTGTGTGTGTGTGTGTGTGTGTTTGTATGTGTGTGTGTGTGTATGTGTGTGTGTGTGTGTGTGTTGTGTGTGTATGTGTGTGTGTGTGTGTATGTGTGTGTGTATGTGTGTATGTGTGTGTGTGTGTGTGTGTGTGTGTGTGCAGGTAAAGGGTAAAGAGACATAAATGAGAGGAATTTTTATCTTCCAACAGTACAGATACCTGCACATAGTACAACAATATATGTTGTTGGCAATCTAAGAGAGAGAGAGAGAGAGAGAGAGAGAGAGAGAGAGAGAGAGAGAGAGAGAGAGAGAGAGAGACAGACAGACAGACAGAGAGACAGAGAGACAGAGAGAGAGAGAGTTTGAGGATAAAGGGACATAATCGCTGTATAATTATGACTTTGGCCTATGAGTCAAGCAGTAATTCCCCTTTCATTGATACGGCAGTGTCCATTTCAGGGTTAGTGTTCTCAAGTTGTATTGTATTGTATTGTATCGTATCGTATCGTTTCGTATCGTAT
>CM060315.1:1617500-1640000 GCA_030674185.1 Monoplex corrugatus | reverse complement strand
TGATGGCATAGCTACAGAACAGGACACCTTGCTGTGACTGACGTGACTGCTCTGTGTGTGTGTGTGTGTGTGTGTGTGTGTGTGTGTGTGTGTGTGTGTGTGTGTGTGTGTCTCAGTGTGTGTGTGTGTGTGTATGTTGTGTCTCAGTGTGTGTGTGTGTGTGTGTGTATGTGTGTTAGTGTGTGTGTGTGTGTGTGTGTGTATGTGTGTGTGTATGTGTGTGTTGTGTGTGTGTATGTGTGTGTGTGTGTATGTGTGTGTAGTGTGTTTTGTGTTGTGTGTATGTGTGTGTGTGTGTGTATGTGTGTGTGTGTTATGTGTGTGCGTGTGTGTGTGTTGTGTGTGTGTGTATGTGTGTGTGTATGTGTGTGTATTGGGTGTGTGTGTATAATTATGTGTGTGTATAATTATGTGTGTTATGTGTGTGTAGTGTGTGTGTATGGTGTGTGTGTATATGTGTGTGTAATGTGTGTATGTGTGCGTGTGTGTATCTACGTTTGTCTGTGTCTGTGTGTTTGTGTGTCCTTTTGAATGCGCGTGTGTGTACGTAGGTGTGTGTTTTGGAGGCTGAATCAGGGCACAATATTTCACCGACTCAATGAAGACAAAGCCACTGTTCTGGAATCGTGGTGCCGTGTGGCACTGGCTGCCTGGAGACCAGGAAGGGAACTGAACCCACACCAGGCAGACACAAATCAAAGTGACTGCTTATCCCTTTCTGTTACAAGTTGGTGGATAGAGTGAGGGAATGGGAAAGGGTTAACTTTGACCCTGACAGGTTGGACTGTGTAGTTTCATGTTTGACATTACATCTGGTGTTTGATAATGTCCGGTGTTTGATAATGTCCGGTGTTTGATAATGTCCGGTTGGACTGTGTAGTTTGATGTAAACAGTACTCCGGTGTTTGATAATGTCCGGTGTTTGATAATGTCTGGTGTTTGATAATGTCTGGTGTTTGATAATGTCCAGTGTTTGATAATGTCTGGTGTTTGATAATGTCTGGTGTTTGATAATGTCCAGTGTTTGATAATGTCTGGTGTTTGATAATGTCCAGTGTTTGATAATGTCCGTGTTTTGATAATGTCCGGTGTTTGATAATGTCTGGTGTTTGATAATGTCTGGTGTTTGATAATGTCTGGTGTTTGATAATGTCTGGTGTTTGATAATGTCTGGTGTTTGATAATGTCCAGTGTTTGATAATGTCTGGTGTTTGATAATGTCTGGTGTTTGATAATGTCTGGTGTTTGATAATGTCTGGTGTTTGATAATGTCTGGTGTTTGATAATGTCTGGTGTTTGATAATGTCTGGTGTTTGATAATGTCTGGTGTTTGATAATGTCCAGTGTTTGATAATGTCTGGTGTTTGATAATGTCTGGTGTTTGATAATGTCTGGTGTTTGATAATGTCCAGTGTTTGATAATGTCCGGTGTTTGATAATGTCTGGTGTTTGATAATGTCTGGTGTTTGATAATGTCTGGTGTTTGATAATGTCTGGTGTTTGATAATGTCTGGTGTTTGATAATGTCTGGTGTTTGATAATGTCTGGTGTTTGATAATGTCTGGTGTTTGATAATGTCTGGTGTTTGATAATGTCCGGTGTTTGATAATGTCCGGTGTTTGATAATGTCTGGTGTTTGATAATGTCTGGTGTTTGATAATGTCTGGTGTTTGATAATGTCTGTGTTTGATAATGTCTGGTGTTTGATAATGTCTGGTGTTTGATAATGTCTGGTGTTTGATAATGTCTGGTGTTTGATAATGTCTGGTGTTTGATAATGTCTGGTGTTTGATAATGTCTGGTGTTTGATAATGTCTGGTGTTTGATAATGTCTGTGTTTGATAATGTCTGGTGTTTTGATAATGTCCGGTGTTTGATAATGTCCGGTGTTTGATAATGCCCGGTGTTTGATAATGTCCGGTGTTTGATAATGCCCGGTGTTTGATAATACCTTTGATAATGTCCGGTGTTTGATCATACCCGGTGTTTGATAATGCCCGGTGTTTGATAATGCCCGGTGTTTGATAATGTCCGGTGTATGATAATGTCCAGTGTTTGATAATGTCCGGTGTTTGATCATACCCGGTGTTTGATAATGTCCGGTGTTTGATCATACCCGGTGTTTGATAATGTCCGGTGTTTGATAATGTCCAGTGTTTGATCATACCCGGTGTTTGATAATGTCTGGTGTTTGATAATGTCCAGTGTTTGATAATGTCTGGTGTTTGATAATGTCGGTGTTTGATAATGTCTGGTGTTTGATAATGTCTGGTGTTTGATAATGTCGGGTGTTTGATAATGTCTGGTGTTTGGTAATGTCTGGTGTTTGATAATGTCGGGTGTTTGATAATGTCTGGTGTTTGATAATGTCGGGTGTTTGATAATGTCTGGTGTTTGGTAATGTCTGGTGTTTGATAATGTCGGGTGTTTGATAATGTCTGGTGTTTGATAATGCCTGGTGTTTGATAATGTCTGGTGTTTGATAATGCCCGGTGTTTGATAATGTCTGGTGTTTGATAATGTCTGGTGTTTGATAATGTCTGGTGTTTGATAATGTCTGGTGTTTGATAATGTCTGTGTTTGATAATGCCTGGTGTTTGATAATGTCCAGTGTTTGATAATGCCCGTGTTTGATAATGTCTGGGTTGATATCCCTGTTTGATAATGCCCGGTGTTTGATAATGCCCGGTGTTTGATAATGCTGGTGTTTGATAATGCCCGGTGTTTGATAATGCCGGTGTTTGATAATGTCCGGTTTGATATGTCTGGTTTTATAATGTCCGGTGTTTGATAATGTCCGGTGTTTGATAATGTCCAGTGTTTGATTAATGTCCGTTGATATAAGTTGTTTGATAATGTCCAGTGTTTGATATAATGTCTGGTGTTATAATGTCTGTGTTATATAATGTCCGTGTTTGATATAATCTGGTTTGAATCCAGTGTTTGATATAATGTCTGTGTTTGATAATGTCCGTGTTGATATAATGTCTGGTGTTATAATGTCGTGTTTGATATAATGTCCGGTGTTTGATATAATGTCCTGTGTTTGATAATGTCCGTGTTTGATATAATGTCCAGTGTTTGATATAATGTCCGTGTTTGATATAATGTCTGGTGTTTGATAATGTCCAGTGTTGATATAATTCCGTTTGATATAATGTCCGGTGTTTGATATAATGTCTGGTGTTTGATAATGTCCGGTGTTTGATATAATGTCCGTGTTTGAAATGCATTGATATAATGTCCGTGTTTGATATAATGTCTGGTGTTTGATAATGTCCAGTGTTTGATATAATGTCCAGTGTTTGATATAATGTCGGTGTTTGATAATGTCCAGTGTTTGATATAATGTCCGGTGTTTGATATAATGTCCGGTGTTTGATAATGTCCAGTGTTTGATATAATGTCGGTGTTTGATAATGTCTGGTGTTTGATAATGCCCGAAGCGGTGTTTGGTGTTGATAATGTCTGTGTTTGATAATGTCCTTTGTGTTTGTTGATAATGTCCAGTGTTTGATAATGTCTGGTGTTTGAATAATGTCCGGTGTTTGTATAATGTCCAGTGTTTGATAAATGTCTGGTGTTTGATAATGTCTGGTGTTTGATAATGCCCAGTGTTTGATAATGTCCGTTTGTGTGTGTTTGATATAATGTCTGGTGTTTGATAATGTCTGGTGTTTGATAATGTCCTGGTGTTTGATAATGTCTGGTGTTTGATAATGTCCAGTGTTTGATAATGTCTGGTGTTTGATAATGTCCGGATTTGATATAATGTCAAGTGTTTGATAATGTCTGGTGTTTGATAATGTCTGGTGTTTGATAATGCCCAGTGTTTGATAATGTCCAGTGTTTGATAATGTCCTGTGTTTGATATAATGTCTGGTGTTTGATAATGCTGGTGTTTGATAATGCAGTGTTTGATATAATGTCTGGTGTTTGATAATGCCAGTGTTGATAATGCTGTTTGATAATGTCCGGTGTTTGATAATGCAAGGTTTGATAATGCCTGGTGTTTGATAATGTCTGGTGTTTGATAATGCCCAGTGTTTGATACATGTCATGGTGTTTGATAATGCCAGTGTTTGATATAATGTCTGGTGTATATGATTAATGCCCAGTGTTTGATAATGCCCAGTGTTTGATATAAGTCCCCGGTGTTTGATAATCCCAGTGTTTGATAATGCCCGGTGTTTGATATAATGTCTGGTGTTTGATAATGCCCAGTGTTTGATAATGCCCGTGTTTGATATAATGTCCTGGTGTTTTGATAATGCCCAGTGTTTGATAATGCCCAGTGTTTGATATAATGTCTGGTGTTTGATAATGCCCATGTTTGATAATATGTTTGAAGTGGTTTGATAATGTCCATGTTTGATATAATGTCCAGTGTTTGATAATGCCCAGTGTTTGATAATGCCCAGTGTTTGATAATGTCCAGTTGATTGATATAATGTCCGTGTTTGATATAATGTCTGGGGTTTGAAAAATGCCCAGTGTTTGATAATGCCCAGTGTTTGATAAATGTCGGTGTTTGATAATGCCCAGTGTTTGATAATGCCCTGTGTTTGATATAATGTCTGGGGTTTAGATAATGCCCTGTTTTGATAATGCCCATGTTTATAAATGTCCGGTGTTTGATAATGCCCAGTGTTTGAATAATGTCTGGTGTTTGATAATGTCCATGTGTTTGATATAATGTCCAGTGTTTGATAATGCCCAGTGTTTGATAATGCCCAGTGTTTGATATAATGTCCAGTGTTTAATATAATGTCTTGTTTATAATAATGTCGGTGTTTGATAATGTCTGTTAGTTGTTGATAATGTCCTGGTGTTTGATAATGTCCAGTGTTTGATAATGTCGTGTTTGATAATGTAATGGTGTTAACTTGATAATGTCTGGTGTTTGATAATGTCTGTTTAATAATGTCTTGATTTAATATGTCTGGTGTTTGATAATGTCCGTGTTTAATAATGTCGTGTGTTTGATAATGTCCGGTGTTTGATAATGTCTGGTGTTTGATAATGTCTGGTGTTTGATAATGTCGGTGTTTGATATAATGTCCGTGTTTTGATATAATGTCTGGTGTTTGATAATGTCTGGTGTTTGATAATGTCCAGTGTTTGATAATGTCTGGTGTTTGATAATGTCCGGTGTTTGATAATGTCCAGTGTTTGATAATGTCAGTGTTTGATAATGCCCAGTGTTTGATAATGTCCAGTGTTTAATAATGTCGGTGTTTGATAATGTCTGGTGTTTGATAATGTCTGGTGTTTGATAATGTCTGGTGTTTGATAATGTCTGGTGTTTGATAATGTCTGTGTTTGATAAATGTCCTTAGTGTTTGATAATGTCTGGTGTTTGATAATGTCAGGTGTTTGAATAATGTCTGGTGTTTGATAATGTCTGGTGTTTGATAATGTCGGTGTTTGATAATGTCCGGTGTTTGATAATGTCCAGTGTTTAATAATGTCTGGTGTTTGATAATGTCCTGTGTTTGATAATGTCTGGTGTTTGATAATGTCTGGTGTTTGATATAATGTCTGGTGTTTGATAATGTCCAGTGTTTGATAATGTCTGGTGTTTGATAATGTCTGGTGTTTGATAATGTCCTGGTGTTTGATAATGTCCGGTGTTTAATAATGTCTGGTGTTTGATAATGTCTGGTGTTTGATAATGTCTGGTGTTTGATAATGTCTGTGTTTGATAATGTCTGGTGTTTGATAATGTCTGGTGTTTGATAATGTCTGGTGTTTGATAATGTCCGGTGTTTGATAATGTCTGGTGTTTGATAATGTCTGGTGTTTGGATATGTCTGGTGTTTGATAATGTCCAGTGTTTATAATGTCTGGTGTTTGATAATGTCTGGTGTTTGATAATGTCTGTGTTTGAATAATGTCCTGGTGTTTGATAATGTCCGGTGTTTGATAATGTCTGGTGTTTGATAATGTCTGGTGTTTGATAATGTCTGGTGTTTGATAATGTCTGGTGTTTGATAATGTCTGGTGTTTGATAATGTCCGGTGTTTGATAATGTCTGGTGTTTGATAATGTCCCGGTGTTTGATAATGTCTGGTGTTTGATAATCTGTTGATATTTTGATAATGTCTGGTGTTTGATAATGTCCTGGTGTTTGATAATGTCTGGTGTTTGATAATGTCCGGTGTTTGATAATGTCCGTGTTATAATGTCAGTGTTGTTTGATAATTGATATCCCGGTGTTTGATAATGTCCGTGTTTGATAATGCTGGGGTTTGATAATGTCCGGTGTTTGATAATGTCCAGTGTTTGATAAGTCCGGTGTTTGATAATGTCTGGTGTTTGATAATGTCCGGTGTTTGATAATGTCTGGTGTTTGATAAATGTCGGTGTTTGATAATGTCTGGTGTTTGATAATGTCTGGTGTTTGATAATGTCGGTGTTTGATAATGTCTGGTGTTTGATAATGTCTGGTGTTTGATAATGTCCGGTGTTTGATAATGTCTGGTGTTTGATAATGTCCGGTGTTTGATAATGTCCAGTGTTTGATATTGTCCGTGTTTGATAATGTCCAGTGTTTGATATGTCCGGTGTTTGATAATGTCCAGTGTTTGATATTGTCCGGTGTTTGATATTTTCCGGTGTTTGATATTTCCGGTGTTTGATAATGTCTGGTATTTGATAATGTCCAGTGTTTGATAATGTCCAGTGTTTGATAATGTCTGGTATTTGATAATGTCCATGTGTTTGATATGTCCAGTGTCTGATATTGTCCGGTGTTTGATATTGTTGATATTGTCCAGTGTTTGATATTGTCCGGTGTTTGATATTGTCCGGTGTTTGATATTGTTGATATTGTCCAGTGTTTGATATTGTCTGTGTTTGATATTTTGATATTGTCCAGTGTTTGATATTGTCCGGTGTTTGATATTGTTGATATTGTCCAGTGTTTGATATGTCCGGTGTTTGATATTGTCCGGTGTTTGATATTGTTCATGTTTAGAATGTCTGCTCTTTGATAATGGTGTTTGACAATGACCAGTGTTCTATATTGTCTGGTGTTTGATAATGACAAGTGTTTTTGATAATGACAAATGTTTGATAATGTCCGATGTTTGAAAATACCCAGTGTTTGATAATGTCTGGTGTTTGATAATGTACAAAATGTCGAGTGTTTGATAATGTCTGGTGTTTGATAATGTACAAAATGTCGAGTGTTTGATAATGTCTGGTGTTTGATAATGTACTAAACACTCAGTGTTTGATAATGTCCGGTTTTGATAATGTACAAAATGTCGAGTGTTTGATAATATCCGGTTTTTGATATGTCCATTGTTTGTTATTGTCTGGTGTTTGATATTGTCTGGTGTTTGATATTGTCTGGTTTTTGATATTCTACAAAATGCCTTTGTGGTGACTGCTAGCTGATGTATCCCCCTGTCTACAGAATGAATCGATCTATTTGCATAAAGTTGTTTCTCTGTCAAAACGTGTTGGACGAATCAAGATAGATTTGGGGAGTGCATTGTGTGTGTGTGTGTTTTTTTTTTTTGGGGGGGGGGAGAGGAAACAAGGAGAGAAATGAACACCACAAAGGCACTGCCTTTGTTTACCTGGAGACCTACTTGTACAAAGATAACGACAGACGAGGTCCGCATTTTTAGCAAGTAAGTGCAGGTGCCTATACACAACCCCCAAGGTAGGGGGAAGTCTTTGGCTTTTTTGTTTTGTTTGTTTGTTGTTTATTTGCTTTTGTTATAAACATAGCAAGGTAGACAAACGGAGAAAACTTTGTCTGTTCGTTTCTTTGTTTTAACTAGTGTAATGTAGATAGAGAGGGGAATCTTTGTCTTTCTGTTTGTTATTACCTTACAAGGGAGACAAATCGACCCCCCTTTCCCTTGGTAGCTCAGACTAGTATTACATTTACTCTAGATTGGAGAAGAAGATGTCGGTCGGTGATGCTTGTACCTTGTTGTGTCATGTGTATTCTGGTTATTATACCGCCATTGTCTGCTGACTACTTGCTTGGTCCTCAGGGAGATTACTTTGTCTGAATATTGTTTCTTTGTTGTTCATGGTATAGGGTCTTGTAACACTCTAGCGCCTTTCCCCCCGTTCAGGCTGAGCTATTTGTCAGATGATCATTCCGGTGGTGTGGATGACGTTTGTGGTTTTCATCAAGTCTACTTCAGAGTTGTTGTATTTGGTCACTGTTGTTTTTATTTCTGAACGGTGGGCAAAACTGTAGAGTGTGTTCTGGACACTGTGGTCCTGTCTGGTATGGACACCCACCTGTGTGGGACAGCCCTGACTGACACATACGTTGGTGACTGTGGTCCTGTCTGGTATGGACACCCATCTGTGTGGGACAGCCCTAATCAACACATATGTTGGTGACTGTGGTCCTGTCTGGTATGGACATCTGTGTGGGACAGCCCTAACTGACACATATGTTGGTGACTGTGGTCCTGTCTGGTATGGACACCCATCTGTGTGGGACAGCCCTAATCAACACATATGTTGGTGACTGTGGTCCTGTCTGGTATGGACATCTGTGTGGGACAGTCCTAACTGACACATATGTTGGTGACTGTGGTCCTGTCTGGTATGGACACCCATCTGTGTGGGACAGCCATGACACATATGTTGGTGACTGTGGTCCTGTCTGGTATGGACACCCATCTGTGTGGGACAGCCCTAACTGACACATATGTTGGTGACTGTGGTCCTGTCTGGTATGGACACCCATCTGTGTGGGACAGCCCTAACTGACACATATGTTGGAGACTGTGGTCCTGTCTGGTATGGACACCCATCTGTGTGGGACAGTCCTAACTGACACATATGTTGGTGACTGTGGTACTGTCTGGTATGGACACCCATCTGTGTGGGACAGTCCTAACTGACACATATGTTGGTGACTGTGGTCCTGTCTGGTATGGACACCCATCTGTGTGGGACAGTCCTAACTGACACATATGTTGGTGACTGTGGTCCTGTCTGGTATGGACATCTGTGTGGGACAGTCCTAACTGACACATATGTTGGTGACTGTGGTCCTGTCTGGTATGGACACCCATCTGTGTGGGACAGCCCTAACTGACACATATGTTGGTGACTGTGGTCCTGTCTGGTATGGACACCCATCTGTGTGGGACAGCCCTAACTGACACATATGTTGGAGACTGTGGTCCTGTCTGACATGGACACCCATCTGTGTGGGACAGCCCCATTCAGCACATATGTTGGAGTAGGTGGCAGTGTCCATTCCTCGGATGAAAGATTGTGGTTTGTTGTTGTTGCTCAGGTTAATAGATGGGATCAATTCTGTTATGTTCAGACAAGACGTTTCTTGAAAATGATGGTCTTTGTTTCTCAGAAAGAAATGGAATGTTGCTGCAGTTGTCGTCTGCTTCCTGCCTTCGCCAGAGAGTTTGTCTGCTTGTTTCCTCAGATACCACAGTGGGCAGGAATCCACTTCAATGTTCATGACACAGTGCTGCAGCTTTCTGTGGCTTTTGGTGTTTTGATGTTTAGTGCTGTAGTCTTCATGGATAGATAATATTATGTTTTGATGTTTAGTGTTGTTGTCTTCATGGATAGATAATGTTATGTTTCGGTGGCCGTGTACTTATGAATAGATAATATGTTTCGATGGCTATGTACTTACCTGTGACGGTGTGACTAACTGAACAAGGCAAGTGGTGGTGGTGGTGGTGATGTTTACCTCACAGAGCACAGGGAGAGTCATACAACAAGTCATCATAATGTTCACTATCTTCTGCGTCGTTCCAATGTCACTGTTGCTACTACACTTGACCATGTTGTCTCTCCAACACACCTCCACACTGAGGTCACCATGACAGCTGGACATCAAGGACCACACAATCTTTTTAAACAATGCTTTGATGATGATAGTGTAGGTTATAATGATGATAGTGTAGGTTGTAATGATGATAGTACTTTGATGATGAGAGTGTAGGTTGTAATGATGATAGTGTAGGTTGTAATGATGATAGTGTAGGTTGTAATGATGATAGTGTAGGTTGTAATGATGATAGTGTAGGTTATAATGATGATAGTGTAGGTTGTAATGATGATAATGTAGGTTGTAATGATGATAGTGTAGGTTGTAATGATGATAGTGTAGGTTGTAATGATGATAGTGTAGGTTATAATGATGATAGTGTAGGTTGTAATGATGATAGTGTAGGTTGTAATGATGATAGTGTAGGTTATAATGATGATAGTGTAGGTTGTAATGATGATAGTGTAGGTTGTAATGATGATAGTGTAGGTTATAATGATGATGATAGTGTAGGTTATAATGATGATAGTGTAGGTTGTAATGATGATAGTGTAGGTTATAATGATGATGATAGTGTAGGTTGTAATGATGATAGTGTAGGTTGTAATGATGGCACTACGAACTCCATTTTGCACTGAGACTGCGTGACATTACTATGCTCTAATTTCATGATATATCCTGGGCTCAACCAGGCCCGAGATATACCGACACATGCAGTGTTGGGGGTTAGTAAATGTGAGCAGCGCTCTCAGTGACACATCCATAAAGCGGTTGTTGAGGCTCGACTGCGTGGTCCTTGCCTTCCAATGAGTCCATAGCAGGCTGGGTTGTGGGCAGAATCCTGGCAAGGCCAAACAATGCCTCACAACATGTTTGATTGATGGTTGTGGGCAGAATCCTGGCAAGGCCGAACAATGCCTCACAACATGTTTGATTGATGGCTGTAGGCAGATCCTGGCAAGGCCGAACAATGCCTCACAACATGTTTGATTGATGGTTGTGGGCAGAATCCTGGCAAGGCCGAACAATGCCTCACAACATGTTTGATTGATGGTTGTGGGCAGAATCCTGGCAAGGCCGATCAATGCCTCACAACATGTTTGATTGATGGCTGTAGGCAGAATCCTGGCAAGGCCGAACAATGCCTCACGACATGTTTGATTGATGGTTGTGGGCAGAATCCTGGCAAGGCCGAACAATGCCTCACAACATGTTTGATTGATGGTTGTGGGCAGAATCCTGGCAAGGCCGAACATGCCTCACAACATGTTTGATTGATGGTTGTGGGCAGAATCCTGGCAAGGCCGAACAATGCCTCACGACATGTTTGATTGATGGTTGTGGGCAGAATCCTGGCAAGGCCGAACAATGCCTCACAACATGTTTGATTGATGGCTGTAGGCAGAATCCTGGCAAGGCCGAACAATGCCTCACAACATGTTTGATTGATGGCTGTAGGCAGAATCCTGGCAAGGCCGAACAATGCCTCACGACATGTTTGATTGATGGTTGTGGGCAGAATCCTGGCAAGGCCGAACAATGCCTCACGACATGTTTGATTGATGGTTGTGGGCAGAATCCTGGCAAGGCCGAACAATGCCTCACAACATGTTTGATTGATGGTTGTGGGCAGAATCCTGGCAAGGCCGAACAATGCCTCACAACATGTTTGATTGATGGTTGTGGGCAGAATCCTGGCAAGGCCGAACAATGCCTCACGACATGTTTGATTGATGGTTGTGGGCAGAATCCTGGCAAGGCCGAACAATGCCTCACAACATGTTTGATTGATGGTTGTGGGCAGAATCCTGGCAAGGCCGAACAATGCCTCACGACATGTTTGATTGATGGGGTTGATCCTGTCACCACCCAATCTGTTGTCTGTTGTGCTAAACACTTGGCCATGCCAACTGCTTGTCAAATAGAACATGCGTCACCTCCTGTTTCTGATCAAATAAGATAAATAGATAACTCAAAGAAAGAAAGAAAGAAACAAAGAAAAGAAAGAAAGAAAAGAAAAGGAAGGAAAAGGAAAACAAAGAAAGAAAAGGAAGAAAGAATGAAAGAAAGAAAGGAAAAAAAGAAACAAAGAAAGAAAAAAAAAACAGAAAAAAGAAAGAAATGAACAAACAAGCAAATTAGTACATTAATCAATCAATAATTAAACTAGAAAAAAGAAAGAAAGAAAGACATGAATAAACAAGTAAATAACTACATTAACCGATCAATAATTAAACAAGAAAAAAGAAGAAAAATAATACAGAAGAAAGAAAGAAAGAAAGAAACAAACAAACAAACAAAAAAACAAACAAACATGATCAATCAATAATTGAACTTTCTGATCAGATAATGATGAATAAATAAACAGATACATGATTAATAGATAAACAGATGCAAAGGAAATGATACAAAAGCCACAATGTTTTGTGCCATAAGACAGCTACAGAATGAGTCGACCTTATTTCAGTCAGTCAGTCAGTCAGCCAGTCAGTCAGTCAGCTAGCCAGTCAGCCAGCCAACCAGTCAGTCAGTCAGGTAGGTAGGTAGATAGGTACTTACGTCGTACGTAGTACGTATATACATTGTACGTTAGTAGGTCAGGTAGTAACTTGGTTAGTTGGTTGGTTAGTTGGATAGTTAGTTATGGCAACAACAACAACAACAACAACAACAACAATAACAACAACAACAACAACAATAACAATAACCACTCGGCAGCAACAGTGGTTAAACATTGTATAGCAGGCATTATGTAAAGCATTCTGTGAGGTAATATGATTTATTTTACTATATCTCTGTTCTGTATTTCAGTATACCTCTATTCTGTATTCAGTATACCTCTATTCTGTATTCAGTATACCTCTATTCTGTATTTCAGTATACCTCTATTCTGTATTTTACTATACCTCTATTCTGTATTTCAGTATACCTCTATTCTGTATTTTAGTATAGGCTACCTCTATTCTGTATTTCAGTATACCTCTATTCTGTATTTTAGTATAGGCTACCTCTATTCTGTATTTCAGTATACCTCTATTCTGTATTTCAGTATACCTCTATTCTGTATTTCAGTATACCTCTATTCTGTATTTTAGTATACCTCTATTCTGTATTTTACTATACCTCTATTCTGTATTTCAGTATACCTCTATTCTGTACTTCAGTATACCTCTATTCTGTATTTCAGTATACCTCTATTCTGTACTTCAGTATACCTCTATTCTGTATTTCAGTATACCTCTATTCTGTACTTCAGTATACCTCTATTCTGTATTTCAGTATACCTCTATTCTGTACTTCAGTATACCTCTATTCTGTATTCAGTATACCTCTATTCTGTATTCAGTATACCTCTATTCTGTATTTTACTATACCTCTATTCTGTATTTCAGTATACCTCTATTCTGTATTTTACTATACCTCTATTCTTATTTTAGTATATCTCTATAAATAAATAAATTAAATAATAAATAAATAGATAAATAAATAGATAATAGATAAATAAATAGATAATAAATAAATAAATAAATAATAATAAATGGACTGAATGAAAACACAGCTGGCTACTAAGTATAAACATATCTTAGTTTACAAAAAGCCCCCTCCTCTCCCACTCCCCACCCCCAATCAATGTTACGCATAGCCTCCCTTGTTCATAAAACACGATTAAATACTGTCTCCCTTATCATTGCTCTCCCAGTCAATCGTCCACCTCCAAGGAAGAAAGAAAGAAAGAGGTAAATACATAAATAAATAAATACGAAATAAGAAATAGCAAAGCAATATCTAACCATTTGTTGGCATGGCAACATATTTGTGTTTTCCTCAGTAGGACAAAATGATGTGGATGTGATTGATGTCTTTGTATTGTGAGCAGTGACTCCTGAGGATAAAACTAGTCACAGCATTTGCACATAACTGCCTTTTTTAATTGTTGACAATGCATAACTTACCATAAAACAGTGGTTATTTCTGATTATTTTCTTGGTGTTAATCGTTGTTGCCTGTTACTTACATTAAGAGGGCAAAACTTATGTTGAAATATAGTGTATGTGTTTCTGTTGTTAAATATTGAAGTACAATGCATGTATGTTACATGATGAAGTACACTGTACACGTTGTGTTGTTACATGATAAAGAATAATGTACACATATATACACATTGGGTTGTTACAGTTTGACGTCATGATCAAACCACACAATGTGTTTAATATGTACCGCTAGGTATTTCCATCAGGGTGAGATAACTTTTCAGGCAGTTTGTGTATCATTTAAAGTGAATTGTAAGTCATTCGTTTGTATGTATATGCGTGTTTATTTGCTTAACGTGCCTGTATGTCAAACAGCCTGTACATTACTCATTTTGGAAAAAAACACGATCCATTTACATCAGCCTTACCTCATAGTTATAGCCTTGGACCCTCTTCAGGACAAAACAATACTAATATGGCATGACCACTTTTCAAATAGCAGAATTCATCTCACTTCCCCTTTGACATCATAGTTGCCTCCCCTCTCCCCACTTCTTACCATTACTCACAAACACATTGCGATTTCATTTGGTCCCTTTCTCCAACTGGACGAAGCAGCAGGGAAGTTTCAGTCTTTTTCTCTTAATTTTGTATTTGGTGTTTGTTTGTGATCGTACATTCATGCTTGACAAAGGCCAGTTGGCCGAAAATTTGCGCCTGTCTTGTCTTGTTGTATTAAATACGCGTTCTGATTCTATTTTCGTGTTTTTCTGGTTCCTGTTTGCTTGAACGCGGGCAGTCGCACTTGTTTTGGATTTCACAATTCTGAATTAGTTAATTGTTTTGTGCTTAGAGCATTTGTGTCTGTCTGTCTGTCTGTCTGTCTGTCTGTCTGTCTGTCTGTCTGTTTGCTTGCTTCTTTGTTTGTTTTTGTTTGCTTGTTCCTTTCTTTCTTCCTTTCTTTGTTCCTAAATGTTCTTGTTGAGTCAGAAGAAAATAAACATTTAGCCGAAATGCTCTGGTTTACTGTTCATCATTGATCACCAGCAAAAAGGCATCTAACTGGTTGTTGGGGTGATCATTTGTTTGTGTGGTTACAGTTTATTCAGCAGAGCAATATGACAAATGACACACACAGAAAAAGGCGTTATCCCCTGTCAGTATTGATGGCTACAGTCCATCTCGTCTCCATTCAAACCGAGATCATCTAAGGGAAGGAACTGTTGCTTACATAATCAAAACTGGATTGTCTCCCGTGGTAAACATGAAGACAACAGTTACAGCTGATTGTCCCTTTTTCAGTAGTTTTTTTGTACTGGTATACACGGTGTGTGTGTGTGTGTGTGTGTGTGTGTGTGTTCCAAAGACATGTTAGATGATTACACCTTTAGCTCAAACAGATGTCAATAAGTAGGCCAACAAAAAATCAGCCACATTTTATCATATAACCTGGGGAATCTCTATATTGGTGGATACATTGAAGTGGACCATTGTGAGACATCATGTAGACATTGTTGTGTTTACTGTGTGTTCGTAGTCTTCACGCTATTTGATCATTTGGTCAGCAGTCTGGATACTATGTGACTGTTTGCTCAGCAGTGTGGATAATAGTTTTATCTGACTGTTCAGCAGTGTGGAAACTATGTGACTATATGTTCAGAAGTGTGGATAATATGTGACTATACGTTCAGCAGTCTGATACATGTGACTATTTGTTCAGCAGTTTAGATGTGACTATATGTTCAGCAGTCTGGATAATATGTGACTGTATGTTCAGCAGTCTGGATACTATGTGACTATATGTTCAGCAGTCTGGATACTATATGACTATTTGTTCAGCAGTCTGGATACTATGTGACTATATGTTCAGCAGTCTGGATACTATGTGACTATATGTTCAGCAGTCTGGATACTATGTGACTATATGTTCAGCAGTCTGGATACTATGTGACTATTTGTTCAGCAGTCTGGATACTATATGACTATTTGTTCAGCAGTCTGGATACTATATGACTATATGTTCAGCAGTCTGGATACTATGTGACTATATGTTCAGCAGTCTGGATACTATATGACTATATGTTCAGCAGTCTGGATACTATGTGACTATATGTTCAGCAGTCTGGATACTCTGTGACTATTTGTTCAGCAGTCTGGATACTATATGACTATATGTTCAGCAGTCTGGATACTATGTGACTATATGTTCAGCAGTCTGGATACTATATGACTATATGTTCAGCAGTCTGGATACTATATGACTATTTGTTCAGCAGTCTGGATACTATATGACTATATGTTCAGCAGTTTAGTTGTGACTATATGTTAAGTAGTCTGGATACTATGTGACTATATGTTCAGCAGTCTGGATACTATATGACTATTTGTTCAGCAGTCTGGATACTATGTGACTATATGTTCAGCAGTTTAGTTGTGACTATATGTTAAGTAGTCTGGATACTATGTGACTATATGTTAAGCAGTCTGGATACTATGTGATTATATGTTCAGCAGTCTGGATACTATGTGACTATACGTTCAGCAGTCTGGATACTATGTGACTATTTGTTCAGCAGTTTAGATGTGACTATATGTTCAGCAGTCTGGATAGTATGTAACTATTTTTTCAGCAGTCCGGTTACTATTTGACTTTATGTTTATCAGTCTTGTACTATTTGACTACTTGTTCATCAATCTTAATGTTATTTGATGACATATTAAGTCCATAGTATGGATGCTGTTCAACTGAGTGTTAAGCAAACTTCATGCTATTTTCACTAGTTGCTCATCAGTGTTGATGCTATTTATCTGTTCAGCAGTGTGGACGCTATTTGCAAATGTCAGCAGACTGTATGCTATTTGATTGAAACGTTATTGTTCTCATTGTCTGATTATCGTTGTACTTCAATGGACATAATCAGCATTACTAACACCTGTGTCATCGTCAATCCATTGTTCAGGTGATAATTCTACATCATTACTAACACCTGTGTCATCGTCAATCCATTGTTCAGGTGATAATTCTACATCATTACTAACACCTGTGTCATCGTCAATCCATTGTTCAGGTGATAATTCTACATCATTACTAACACCTGTGTCAATCTATTGTCCAGGTGATAATTCTACATCATTACTAACACCTGTGTCATTGTCAGCCATGTGTCTAATTAATAATTGTACATCATTAGTAACACCTGTGCCATTGTCAGTCATTGTCTAATTAATAATTTACATCGTTAGTGACACCTGTATTATTGTCAGTCATTGTCCAATTAATAATTGTACATCGTTACTAACACCTGTGTCATTGTCAGTCATTGTCCAATTAATGATTGTACATCATTAGTAACACCTGTGTCATTGTCAGTCATTGTCCAATTAACAATTGTACATCGTTACTAACACCTGTGTCATTGTCAGTCATTGTCCAATTAATGATTGTACATCATTACTAACACCTGTGTCATTGTCAGTCATTATCCAATTAATGATTGTAATCATGACTAACACCTGTGTCATTGTCAGTTATTGTCCAATTAATGATTGTAATCATGACTAACACCTGTGTCATTGTCAGTCATTGTCCAATTAATGATTGTAATCATGACTAACACCTGTGTCATTGCCAGTTATTGTCCAATTAATGATTGTACATCATTACTAACACCTGTGTCATTGTCAGTCATTATCCAATTAATAATTGTACATCATTACTAACACCTGTGTCATTGTCAGTCATTGTCCAATTAATAATTCTACATCATTACTAACACCTGTGTCATTGTCAGTCATTTCCAATTAATAATTCTACATCATTACTAACACCTGTGTCATTGTCAGTCATTGTTCAATTAATAATTGTACATCATTACTAACACCTGTGTCATTGTCAGTCATTGTCCAATTAATAATTTACATCATGACTAACACCTGTGTCATTGTCAGTCATTATCTAATTAATAATTGTACATCATTACTAACACCTGTGTCATTGTCAGTCATTGTCCAATTAATAATTGTACATCATGACTAACACCTGTGTCATTGTCAGTCATTATCCAATTAATAATTGTACATCATTACTAACACCTGTGTCATTGTCAGTCATTGTCCAATTAATAATTTACATCATGACTAACACCTGTGTCATTGTCAGTCATTATCTAATTAATAATTGTACATCATTACTAACACCTGTGTCATTGTCAGTCATTGTCCAATTAATAATTTACATCATGACTAACACCTGTGTCATTGTCAGTCATTGTCCAATTAATAATTTACATCATTACTAACACATGTGTCATTGTCAGTCATTGTCCAATTAATAATTGTACATCATTACTAACACCTGTGTCATTGTCAGTCATTGTCCAATTAATAATTGTACATCATTACTAACGCCTGTGTCATTGTCAGTCATTGTCCAATTAATAATTCTACATCATTACTAACACCTGTGTCATTGTCAGTCATTGTCCAATTAATAATTGTACATCATTACTAACACCTGTGTCATGGTCAGTTATTGTCCAATTAATAATTTACATCATGACTAACACCTGTGTCATGGTCAGTTATTGTCCAATTAATAATTTACATCATGACTAACACCTGTGTCATTGTCAGTTATTGTCCAATTAATGATCTAATCATGACTAACACCTGTGTCATTGTCAGTCATTGTCCAATTAATGATTGTAATCATGACTAACACCTGTGTCATTGTCAGTCATTGTCCGATTAATGATTGTAATCTTGACTAACACCTGTGTCATTGTCAGTCATTGTCCAATTAATAATTGTAATCTTGACTAACACCTGTGTCATTGTCAGTCATTGTCCAATTAATAATTGTAATCTTGACTAACACCTGTGTCATTGTCAGTTATTGTCCAATTAATAATTGTAATCTGACTAACACCTGTGTCATTGTCAGTTATTGTCCAATTAATAATTGTAATCTTGACTAACACCTGTGTCATTGTCAGTTATTGTCCAATTAATAATTGTAATCATGACTAACACCTGTGTCATTGTCAGTTATTGTCCAATTAATAATTGTAATCTTGACTAACACCTGTGTCATTGTCAGTTATTGTCCAATTAATAATTGTAATCATGACTAACACCTGTGTCATTGTCAGTTATTGTCCAATTAATAATTGTAATCATGACTAACACCTGTGTCATTGTCAGTCATTGTCCAATTAATGATTGTAATCATGACTAACACCTGTGTCATTGTCAGTCATTGTCCAATTAATGATTGTGATCTTGACTAACACCTGTGTCATTGTCAGTTATTGTCCAATTAATGATTGTAATCATGACTAACACCTGTTCATTGTCAGTTATTGTCCAATTAATAATTGTAATCTTGACTAACACCTGTGTCATTGTCAGTTATAGTCCAATTAATGATTGTAATCATGACTAACACCTGTTTCATGGTCAGTCATTGTCCAATTAATGATTGTAATCATGAATAACACCTGTGTCATTGTCCAATTAATGATTGTAATCATGACTAACACCTGTGTCATTGTCAGTCATTGTCCAATTAATGATTGTAATCATGACTAACACTGTGTCATTGTCAGTCATTGTCCAATTAGTGATTTCTAATCATGACTAACACCTGTGTCATTGTCAGTCATTGTCCAGGTGATGATTCTAATCATGACTAACACCTGTGTCATTGTCAGTCATTGTCCAATTAATGATTGTAATCATGACTAACACCTGTGTCATTGTCAGTCATTGTCCAATTAATGATTGTAATCATGACTAACACTTGTGTCATTGTCAGTTATTGTCCAATTAATGATTCTAATCATGACTAACACCTGTGTCATTGTCAGTTATTGTCCAATTAATGAATCTAATCATGACTAACACCTGTGTCATTGTCAGTTATTGTCCAATTAATGATTCTAATCATGACTAACACCTGTGTCAGTCAGTCATTGTCCAATTAATGATTGTAATCATGACTAACACCTGTGTCATTGTCAGTTATTGTCCAATTAATGATTGTAATCATGACTAACACTTGTGTCATTGTCAGTTATTGTCCAATTAATGATTCTAATCATGACTAACACCTGTGTCATTGTCAGTTATTGTCCAATTAATGATTCTAATCATGACTAACACCTGTGTCATTGTCAGTTATTGTCCAATTAATGATTCTAATCATGACTAACACCTATGTCATTGTCAGTCATTGTCCAGTTTGATGATTCTACGTCTATGTCCGTGCTTCTAAATGAATACAAGAAGTTTCAAGAGAAAAAAAGTGTTTGAAGTTTTGTCTTTTTGTCCAAGTCTTCCATATGCCTTGTGCTGATTCACTACATATTTGAATACATTGGTGTGTTTGTCTCACATTCTGTCTCTGTTTGTATGTATATGTTTGTCTCATAGTGTATGTATGTATGTATGTATGTATGTATGTATGTATGTATGTATGTATGTATGTATATGTATGCATGTGTGTATGTCTGTATGTATGTATGTATGTATGCTGTGTGTATGTATGTATGTATGTATGTGTATGTATGTATGTGTGTATGTATGTATGTGTGTATGTGTGTATGTATGTGTTTGTCTTTTTGTTTGCTTGCGTGTTTGTTTCTTTTCTTTCTGTTTGTGTGTTGTTTTGCTGTTTGGTCCTGTTTTCTCGGCCACGTTCATGGCCGAAGAATCTGCAGTGATTGTTTACAATGTCATGATGATAATGACAGTGGGGATGATAATGATGGTGGGGATGATAATCATCGTGATGTTAAATACGTGTATTCTACATTGAGACTGCGTGACAAGGTTGTACACTACGCTTACTTTCTTAATACATCCTGAAGGCAACCAAGCCCAGGAGATACAGACACATGCGGTGTTGATGAGAAATGTTGAGCAACAACTTCAGTCTTAAGACCCTGCCCCCAGGCACGCCAGTCTCTTCCTTTACAGTCACAGTGGGAACAGGGAATGGGATATATTAGGGTCATGGGGGGGGGGGGGGGAGGGGGGTATGATCGCCAATGTCATGCTGCGTGGCACATGCTGCTGCTGCTGCTGATGATGATAATGACGACGACGACGACGACGGTGATGATGACGACGACGACGACGATGATCAAATGATGATAATGATGATGATGATGATACTACTTCTACTACTATTACTACTGCTACTACCACTACCACTACTACTATTACTACCACCACCACCACCACCACTACTACTACTCCTCTGCTACTAGTATTACTATTATTATTGTTACTACTACTACTACCACTGCTACCACTACTACTACACTGCTACTACTATTACTATTACTACTACTACTACTACTACTATTATACTAACAACGAAGAGCAGAAGAAGAAAGATATAAACAGCATAACATCGCAGCCTATGGCATCCAGTCCAACCAGCTGTGATTGGACACCTGTCCCTATCAGGGTTGAGGAAGGTAAAGCAGTGATGGGCACAGCCCGTATAATCCTGACCTGGACACAAGTTGACATCTACCATCTCACTCCCTTAGACTTCACGTTGACTATTTGTAGACACTGAAATGATGATGATGATGATGATGATGCTGGTGGTGATGGTGATGATGATGGTGATGGTGATGATGATGATGATGTTGCTGATGATGATGTTGCTGATGATGATGGTGATGACGATGATGATGGTGATGATGATGGTGGTGATGGTGATGATGTTGATGATGGTGGTGATGATAATGATGGTGATGGTGATGGTGATAATGACGACGACGATGCTGATGCTGCTGCTGTTGATGATGACGATGTTGATACGGATGATAATGATGATGATGATGAACCTTGAACCTAACTGCACACACCCAACCTACAGTCAATACACGTAGGTGACAGACAATTGAAGACAAACAGAGTAGGTGACAGACAATGAGAGACAGACAGACAGAATGACAGACAGAGAGACAGACAGACAGAGAGACAGACAGACAGACAGACAGACAGACAGATAGACAGACAGAGAAAATCTCCGTGTGTGTGTGTGTGTGTGTGTGTGTGTGTGTATGTGCGCGATCGTTAAGTGCGCGCGCGCGTGTGTGTGTGTATGAGTGTGTGTGTGTGTATGTGTATGTGTGTGTGTTTATGTGTGTGTATCCTCCGCTGCTGTGATGGAGACGGAAAGAAGAATGCGAAGAAGAAGAATGCGAAGAAGAAGAAGAAGAATGCGAAGAAGAAGAAGAAGAAGAAGAAGAAGAAGAAGAAGAAGAAGAATGCGAAGAAGAAGAAGAATGCGAACAAGAAGAAGAAGAAGAAGAAGAAGAAGAAGAATGCGAAGAAGAAGAAGAACAAGAAGAAGAAGAAGGAGAAGAATGCGAAGAAGAAGAAGAAGAATGCGAAGAAGAAGAAGAAGAATGCGAAGAAGAAGAAGAAGAAAAAGAATGCGAAGAAGAAGAAAAAGAATGCGAAGAAGAAGAAGAAGAATGTGAAGAAGAAGAAGAATGCGAAGAAGAAGAAGAAGAATGTGAAGAAGAAGAAGAAGAATGCGAAAAAGAAGAAGAAGAATGTGAAGAAGAATGCGAAGAAGAAGAATGCAAAAGAAGAAGAAGAATGCGAAGAAGAAGAAGTATGCGAAGAAGAAGAAGAATGCGAAGAAGAATGCGAAGAAGAAGAAGAATGCGAA
Source organism: Monoplex corrugatus (assembly GCA_030674185.1). Taxonomy (NCBI): domain Eukaryota; kingdom Metazoa; phylum Mollusca; class Gastropoda; order Littorinimorpha; family Ranellidae; genus Monoplex; species Monoplex corrugatus. The sequence continues at coordinate 1,617,544 of CM060315.1, read as the reverse complement.
GAAGAATGTGAAGAAGAAGAATGCGAAGAAGAAGAATGCGAAGA
>CM060315.1:1590000-1610000 GCA_030674185.1 Monoplex corrugatus | reverse complement strand
ATCGTGGACAATCAACAATGTACATTACAGATGTGTAGGTTGTGTTGTGTACATATGCTGGACAATCAACAGTGTACATTACAGATGTTGTAGGTTGTGTGTGTGTGTGTGTGTGTGTACATATCGTGGACAATCAACAATGTACATTACAGATGTTGTAGGTTGTGTTGTGTACATATGCTGGACAATCAACAGTGTACATTACAGATGTTGTAGGTGGTGTGTGTGTGTGTGTGTGTACATATCGTGGACAATCAACAATGTACATTACAGATGTTGTAGGTTGTGTTGTGTACATATGCTGGACAATCAACAGTGTACATTACAGATGTTGTAGGTTGTGTGTGTGTGTGTGTGTGTGTACATATCGTGGACAATCAACAATGTACATTACAGATGTTGTAGGTTGTGTTGTGTACATATGCTGGACAATCAACAGTGTACATTACAGATGTTGTAGGTTGTGTGTGTGTGTGTGTGTGTACATATCGTGGACAATCAACAATGTACATTACAGATGTTGTAGGTTGTGTTGTGTACATATGCTGGACAATCAACAGTGTACATTACAGATGTTGTAGGTTGTGTGTGTGTGTGTGTGTGTGTACATATCGTGGACAATCAACAATGTACATTACAGATGTTGTAGGTTGTGTTGTGTACATATGCTGGACAATCAACAGTGTACATTACAGATGTTGTAGGTTGTGTGTGTGTGTGTGTGTGTACATATCGTGGACAATCAACAATGTACATTACAGATGTTGTAGGTTGTGTTGTGTACATATGCTGGACAATCAACAGTGTACATTACAGATGTTGTAGTGTTGTGTGTGTGTGTGTGTGTGTACATATCGTGGACAATCAACAATGTACATTACAGATGTTGTAGGTTGTGTTGTGTACATATGCAGGACAATCAACAGTGTACATTACAGATGTTGTAGGTTGTGTGTGTGTGTGTGTGTGTGTACATATCGTGGACAATCAACAATGTACATTACAGATGTTGTAGGTTGTGTTGTGTACATATGCTGGACAATCAACAATGTACATTACAGATGTTGTAGGTTGTGTGTGTGTGTGTGTGTGTACATATCGTGGACAATCAACAATGTACATTACAGATGTTGTAGGTTGTGTTGTGTACATATGCTGGACAATCAACAGTGTACATTACAGATGTTGTAGGTTGTGTGTGTGTGTGTGTGTGTGTACATATCGTGGACAATCAACAATGTACATTACATATGTTGTGTAGGTTGTGTTGTGTACATATGCTGGACAATCAACAGTGTACATTACAGATGTTGTAGGTTGTGTTGTGTACATATGCTGGACAATCAACAGTGTACATTACAGATGTTGTAGGTTGTGTTGTGTACATATGCTGGACAATCAACAGTGTACATTACAGATGTTGTAGGTTGTGTTGTGTACATATGCTGGACAATCAACAGTGTACATTACAGATGTTGTAGGTTGTGTTGTGTACATATGCTGGACAATCAACAGTGTACATTACAGATGTTGTAGGTTGTGTTGTGTACATATGCTGGACAATCAACAGTGTACATTACAGATGTTGTAGGTTGTGTTGTGTACATATGCTGGACAATCAAGAGTGTACATTACAGATGTTGTAGGTTGTGTTGTGTACATATGCTGGACAATCAACAGTGTACATTACAGAGTTGTAGGTTGTGTTGTGTACATATGCTGGACAATCAACAGTGTACATTACAGATGTTGTAGGTTGTGTTGTGTACATATGCTGGACAATCAACAGTGTACATTACAGATGTTGTAGGTTGTGTTGTGTACATATGCTGGACAATCAACAGTGTACATTACAGATGTTGTAGGTTGTGTTGTGTACATATGCTGGACAATCAACAGTGTACATTACAGATGTTGTAGGTTGTGTTGTGTACATATGCTGGACAATCAACAGTGTACATTACAGATGTTGTAGGTTGTGTTGTGTACATATGCTGGACAATCAACAGTGTACATTACAGATGTTGTAGGTTGTGTTGTGTACATATGCTGGACAATCAACAGTGTACATTACAGATGTTGTAGGTTGTGTTGTGTACATATGCTGGACAATCAACAGTGTACATTACAGATGTTGTAGGTTGTGTTGTGTACATATGCTGGACAATCAACAGTGTACATTACAGATGTTGTTAGGTTGTGTTGTGTACATTAATGCTGGACAATCAACAATGTACATTACAGATGTTGTAGGTTGTGTTGTGTACATATGCTGGACAATCAACAGTGTACATTACAGATGTTGTAGGTTGTGTTGTGTACATATGCTGGACAATCAACAGTGTACATTACAGATGTTGTAGGTTGTGTTGTGTACATATGCTGGACAATCAACAGTGTACATTACAGATGTTGTAGGTTGTGTTGTGTACATATGCTGGACAATCAACAGTGTACATTACAGATGTTGTATTGGTTGTGTTGTGTACATATGCTGGACAATCAACAGTGTACATTACAGATGTTGTAGGTTGTGTTGTGTACATATGCTGGACAATCAACAGTGTACATTACAGATGTTGTAGGTTGTGTTGTGTACATATGCTGGACAATCAACAATGTACATTACAGATGTTTGTAGGTTGTGTTGTGTAATATGCTGGACAATCAACATGTACATTACAGAGTTGTGAGTTGTGTTGTGTATATTGGTTGTGTTAGATGTTGTAGTGTGTGTTACATATGCTGGACAATCAACAATGTACATTACAGATGTTGTAGGTTGTGTTGTGTACATATGCTGGACAATCAACAGTGTACATTACAGATGTTGTAGGTTGTGTTGTGTACATATGCTGGACAATCAACAGTGTACATTACAGATGTTGTAGGTTGTGTTGTGTAATATGCTGGACAATCAACAGTGTACATTACAGATGTTGTAGGTTGTGTTGTGTACAATCTGACAATCAACAGTTACATTACAGATGTTGTAGGTTGTGTTGTGTACATATGTGGACAATCAACATGTACATTACAGATGTTGTAGGTTGTGTGTGTACATATGCGGACAATCAAAGTGTACATTACAGAGTTGTAGGTTGTGTTGGTACATATGCTGGACAATCACAGTGTACATTACAGATGTTGTAGGTTGTGTTGTGTACATATGCTGGACAATCAAAAATTACATTAATGTTGTAGTGTGTGTGTACATTGCTGGACAATAACAGTGTACATTACAGATGTTGTAGGTTGTGTTGTTGTAATATGCTGGACAATCAACATGTACATTACAGATGTTGTAGGTTGTGTTGTGTACATAGCTGGACAATCAACAATGTACATTACAGATGTTGTAGTTGTGTTTGTTACAATCTGGACATACAGTGTATTAAGTGTTGTAGTTGTGTTGTGTACATATGTGGAATACATGTACATTACAGATGTTGTGTTGTGTTGTGTTAGCTGGACAATCAACATGTACTTACAGATGTGTAGGTTGTGTTGTGTACATATGCTGGCAATCAACAGTGTACAGTGTAGTTGGTTGTGTTATGTGAATCACTGTACATACAGTGTTGTAGGTTTGTTGTGATTGTGGACATAACTGACATCAATGTTTAGTTTGTGTGTATTGTGGACAATCACATACATTACAAGTTGTAGGTTGTGTTGTGTACATATCTGGACAATCAACAATGTACATTACAGATGTTGTAGTTGTGTTGTGTACATAGCTGGACAATCAACATGTACATTACAGATGTTTAGGTTTGTTGTGTACATATGCTGGACAATCACAGTGTACATTACAGATGTTGTAGGTTGTGTTGTGTACATATGCTGGACAATCAACAATGTACATTACAGATGTTTTAGGTTGTGTTGTGTACATATCTGACAATCAACATGTACATTACAGAGTTTAGTTGTGTTGTGTACATATGCTGGACAATCACAGTGTACATTACAGATGTTGTAGTTGTGTTGTGTACATAGCTGGACAATCAACATGTACATTACAGATGTTGTAGGTGTGTTGTGTACATATCTGACAATCAACATGTACATTACAGATGTTTAGGTTGTTTGTGTACATATGCTGGCAATCAACATGTCATTACATTAGTTATGTGATGTAATTACAAGTGATGGTTGTACTACGGACTAATGTAATTATTGTTGTAGTGGTTGTGACAATCACATCATGTACATTATGTTGTGTTGTGTGTTACATATGTGGACAATCAACATGTACATACAGATTTAGTGTGATATGTGGACAATCACATGACTACGATGTTGTAGTGTGTTTTACTATTGGATAAGTGTACTTACGTGTAGTGTTTGTGTACATCTGGAATAACGTTACATTACAGATGTTGTAGGTTGGTTGTGTACATATGTGGACAATCAACATGTACATTACAGATGTGTAGTTGGTGTGTACATATGCTGGACAATCAACAGTGTACATTACAGATGTGTAGGTTGTTTGTGTACATATGCTGGACAATCAACAGTGTACATTACAGATGTTGTAGGTTGTGTGTGACATATGCTGGACAATCAACAGTGTACATTACAGATGTTGTAGTTGTGTGTGTAATATGCTGGACAATCAACAGTGTACATTACAATGTTGTAGGTTGTGTTGTGTACATATGCTGACAATCAACAGTGTACATTACAGATGTTGTAGGTTGTGTTGTACATATGCTGGACATCACATGTACATTACAGTGTTGTATTGTGTTGTGTACATATGTGGAATATGTATTACAATGTGAGTTTTGGTACTATGGGAATCAAGTGTCATTACGAGTTGGTGGTTGTTACAATTGGACAATAATGATGAGTGTTGGGTTGGTTGTGTACATATGTGACATCACTGTACATACATTGTAGTGTTTGTGTACATTGACAATCACATGTACATTACAATGTTGTAGTGTGTTGTGTACATATGCTGGACAATCAACAGTGTACATTACAGATGTTGTAGTTGTGTTGTGACATATGCGGACAATCACAGTGTACATTACAGATGTTGTAGGTTGTGTGTGTACATATGCTGGACAATCACAGTGTACATTACAGATGTTGTAGGTTTGCTGGACAATCAACATGTACATTACAGATGTTGTAGGTTGTGTTGTGTACATATGCTGGACAATCAACAGTGTACATTACAGATGTTGTAGGTTGTGTTGTGTACATATGCTGGACAATCAACAGTGTACATTACAGATGTTGTAGGTTGTGTTGTGTACATATGCTGGACAATCAACAGTGTACATTACAGATGTTGTAGGTTGTGTTGTGTACATATGCTGGACAATCAACATGTACATTACAGATGTTGTAGGTTGTGTTGTGTACATATGCTGGACAATCAACAGTGTACATTACAGATGTTGTAGGTTGTGTTGTGTACATATGCTGGACAATCAACAGTGTACATTACAGATGTTGTAGTTGTGTTGTGTACATATGCTGGACAATCAACAGTGTACATTACAGATGTTGTAGGTTGTGTTGTGTACATATGCTGGACAATCAACAGTGTACATTACAGATGTTGTAGGTTGTGTTGTGTACATATGCTGGACAATCAACAGTGTACATTACAGATGTTGTAGGTTGTGTTGTGTACATATGCTGGACAATCAACAATGTACATTACAGATGTTGTAGGTTGTGTTGTGTACATATGCTGGACAATCAACAGTGTACATTACAGATGTTGTAGGTTGTGTTGTGTACATATGCTGGACAATCAACAGTGTACATTACAGATGTTGTAGGTTGTGTTGTGTACATATGCTGGACAATCAACAATGTACATTACAGATGTTGGTAGGTTGTGTTGTGTACATATGCTGGACAATCAACAGTGTACATTACAGATGTTGTAGGTTGTGTTGTGTACATATGCTGGACAATCAACAGTGTACATTACAGATGTTGTAGGTTGTGTTGTGTACATATGCTGGACAATCAACAGTGTACATTACAGATGTTGTAGGTTGTGTTGTGTACATATGCTGGACAATCAACAGTGTACATTACAGATGTTGTAGGTTGTGTTGTGTACATATGCTGGACAATCAACAATGTACATTACAGATGTTGTAGGTTGTGTTGTGTACATATGCTGGACAATCAACAGTGTACATTACAGATGTTGTAGGTTGTGTTGTGTACATATGCTGGACAATCAACAGTGTACATTACAGATGTTGTAGGTTGTGTTGTGTACATATGCTGGACAATCAACAGTGTACATTACAGATGTTGTAGGTTGTGTTGTGTACATATGCTGGACAATCAACAGTGTACATTACAGATGTTGTAGGTTGTGTTGTGTACATATGCTGGACAATCAACAGTGTACATTACAGATGTTGTAGGTTGTGTTGTGTACATATGCTGGACAATCAACATGTACATTACAGATGTTGTAGGTTGTGTTGTGTACATATGCTGGACAATCAACAGTGTACATTACAGATGTTGTAGGTTGTGTTGTGTACATATGCTGGACAATCAACAGTGTACATTACAGATGTTGTAGGTTGTGTTGTGTACATATGCTGGACAATCAACAATGTACATTACAGATGTTGTAGGTTGTGTTGTGTACATATGCTGGACAATCAACAGTGTACATTACAGATGTTGTAGGTTGTGTTGTGTACATATGCTGGACAATCAACAGTGTACATTACAGATGTTGTAGGTTGTGTTGTGTACATATGCTGGACAATCAACAGTGTACATTACAGATGTTGTAGGTTGTGTTGTGTACATATGCTGGACAATCAACAGTGTACATTACAGATGTTGTAGGTTGTGTTGTGTACATATGCTGGACAATCAACAGTGTACATTACAGATGTTGTAGGTTGTGTTGTGTACATATGCTGGACAATCAACAATGTACATTACAGATGTTGTAGGTTGTGTTGTGTACATATGCTGGACAATCAACAATGTACATTACAGATGTTGTAGGTTGTGTTTGTGTACATATGCTGGACAATCAACAGTGTACATTACAGATGTTGTAGGTTGTGTTGTGTACATATGCTGGACAATCAACAATGTACATTACAGATGTTGTAGGTTGTGTGTTGTGTACATATGCTGGACAATCAACAGTGTACATTACAGATGTTGTAGGTTGTGTTGTGTACATATGCTGGACAATCAACAGTGTACATTACAGATGTTGTAGGTTGTGTTGTGTACATATGCTGGACAATCAACAATGTACATTACAGATGTTGTAGGTTGTGTTAGTGTTGTGATGGCAAGTGGATACATGAACACACCCCACATGCACGCACACTGAAGACAGACTACACAGACTACGCAGATTACGTTAGCAACATCATCATCATCATCAGGTGCCCTGCCGCATGGCGTTGGCGATCATGGACTTCCATCTGTCTCTATCTCTCGTTGCCCCTAGCATCTCTCCCACCCCCCTCGTCCCCAGCCATTCTGCAAGTCCGTCCAGCATTTTCTCCCTGGGTCTACCCGGTGCTCTCCTTCTCTCCAGCTTTCCCGTTGTGACCAGGTGCTCCAAATCCCTCTTCCTCATAAAATGGCCTATAAATGTTGCCTGTCTTTTCCTAATCTTCCTTATGAGTGATCTACTCGTATCTGCCTCCATGAAGACTGTCTCGTTTGTTTTCTTTGCTGTCCATGGAACTCTCAACATTCTTCTTAGAAACCACATCTCGGCTGCCTCAATCTTGTTCTGGCTTTGATTGTTGACTGTCCACGCCTCACAACCGTATAACAGTATTGGTTCTATATAACATTCAAAAACTCTCTTCCTGATGTTAATTGATAGGCATTTGTTGGTAAGAATGCTTGTCATCTTCTTGAATGCTGTTTTGGCTTGGCCGTTTAGCAACATACTTCCCACATATTGTGAGCAACACAACCTGTGTATTCACATCAAAGAAAAATGATAACGCTTCAAAATAGATAAATAACTAAATAATGAAATAAATAAATAAACACACGTATACATGAAAAAATGAATAAATGAATAAATGCATACATAACTGAGTAAATAAATGCATAAATAATAAATAAATAAATGGATAAATAAATAAACCCTAGCAGAAATTACCACCGCATTGTGCTTGTCTCGCCCTGACAGAAAATCCGATGGAAGACAAGGGGAAACCACCATCATATCTTGCCTGGACAATTAACGATGCCCCAAAACACGAACAATAAAGTGAACAATGTAAACACAGCCTCCACTGAAGGACATTCGTTCTGGAGGGGAAGTCATGGTAAGTAGGTGACACCTACAACATCTTGCGAATGTAATAGCGATAGAAAGCTGAAGTAAAGAGGGCTAGAGTTAAATAGTAAGAAGTCTGAACTCATGGTAATCAGTAAAAAACAAACAACCCAAAAAAACACAAAAAAAACAACCATCCTCTCATACAAAATAACAGCAAATGGCATAACACTGAGACAAGCTGATCAGTTTAGATAAATTTGAGCACCTAATCATAACAGGAAAGCTAAATATCGTGGAAAAAAAAAAAAAATATAAATATTTTTAATTAAATAAAAAATTAAAAAAAATAAATTAAATAAATAAATAATTTATTATTTATTAAAAATAAATTTTTTATAAATATAGTGAGTGTTTGAGTTTTGATAAAAATTTTTAAAAAAAATAAAATATATAAATTAATAAATACTATGTTTTTAATATATATAAAAATATAAAAAATTAATTAATAATATTTATAAATAATATATCAAATAAAAAATATTTTTTAAAAATCTAATAAAAATAAATAAATAAAATCGTGGGAAAAAAAAAAATATAAAAAAAATAGAAAATGGAAATTTAAAAATTATGGAACAATAAATAAAATTAATAAAAAAAATAATTAAATTATAAATTAAAAATTAAATAAAAATATTAATAATTTAATATTTTAATATTAAAATAATTAAATTTAATAAAATAAAATACAAATATTAAATGTTAATATCACTTTAAAAGTAATAAATATTAAATTAAATATAATATAAAAATTCTATAATGAATAAAACAAACGTATTTAAGGTATGAATGAATGAATGTGAGACGGATGAATGAATGAATGATAGAATGGAATGGAATGAATTATAAAATTGATCGAATTGAATGAGTGCGAGGGAATACCGGAAATGAATGAAATCATGAATGGAATGAATATGAATGAATGAATGAAATGAATGTATGAATGAATGAATGAATAGTTGAATAAACAAATAGACCGGCTCTTCCCACCCCGTCCTACCTCTCTGTTCACTTGCTGTCTATCTGTGTGTCCCTCAGGTGTGTTCCGCAGGTGTGTGGTCTGTTGTGTAGTCCTGTTTGTCTGTTCTTTTGGTCTCTGTGGTGTTCTTGTGAGTCAGGGTGTCAAGTGTCTGTGTGTCTTTTCGACTGTTTGTCTGTATGTTTTTGTGTCGTGTGGTGTCTGTCTGTGTGTCTTGTTTTTTGTCCTCTGTTTTTTGTCTGAGCTGTGTTGTGTTGTGTGTTGTTCCGGTGTGTGTGTCGGTTGTGTCTGCGTGTTGTGTGTGCCGTGTGTTTGTTGGCTGTTTGTTTTGTTGTACTGTTGTTTGTTTGGTCTGTTGTTTGTGTGTTTGTCCGCCGTGTTTGTTGTCTCTTTTGTGTCGTTTGTCTTTGATTTGTTGGTCTGATGTTTTTTGTGGCCTTGTGCTGTGTGGCTGTTCTGTCTGTGTGTGTCTGTTTTCTAGTCTGCTTGTTTCCTTCTTGGCGCTTCTGTCTAATCGGTGTGTCTTGTGTGTCTTATGTGTCTGTTCTTCTTTCTGTCTGTCTGGTGTGTCGGTTTCTTGGTCTGTGTGTCTGTGTGTCTGTGTTGTCTGTTGTGTCTGTCTGTGATGTATCTGTCGTGTGTCTTGTACTGTTTGTCTCTGGTCTTGTCTGCTGTATGGTTCTGTCTATCTGTTTGTGGTCAGTGTTGTCATGTTGTCTTCTGTCTGTTTGTTGGTCTCTGGCTGTCTGTCTGTCCTGTCCCTCTTGATGATAGGTAAGAAAAAAATATTTTTCTTTTTATAATGTCCTTAAAACATTGTAGGTATTAGCGATCATTCGTGGCTCTTTTGCCTGCGGCGGTGGGGGCTGTGCGCGGACTGGCCTGGTTTAACGCGGGAAATGTGTGTGTTGCAATAACAGTTATGGTGGTTGGTGGGTATAGGTCCTGCCCGGTACGTGTGGGTGGCTCAATATAGTTCGGTGATAGGGGGGGGGCTGTAGCTGCTAAGAGCGGGGATGTGAACATGGTTCTGGGGGGGGGGGTTCCGGGGGGGGAGGTGTAGAGGGACGAATGTATTGGGGCGGGTAGGGGGGAGGGGGGTAGGGTGTGGGGGGGAGAGCGGGAGGGCGGGCGCCTGACGGCGCGCAGAGACAGGAAGTGAAAAGGCGAGAGAGGAACTGGCGACGAGTACCCGCCAGCCCCACCACGCGCTGCACAGCGGGCGACGCGTTACAGCACGACACAGAAGCTCGGCAGCGGGCGCGAGCCCCTGGACCGAGAAAAGAGAGAGGAGCGGGCGCAGCGCAACACGAGCGGGAAATGCCCGCGAGCGGCCGCGGGCGACGACGAACCCGGACAGCGCCCAGCGCGCGGCCGCAGGGAGAGCGGAGCCGCACGCGAACAGCGCGAGGCGACCCAGGGCGCGCGACCACGGCCGCGCAAGAGAGAGGAAGCGGGCGCGACGTGACGGACGAGCCCCGCGCGGGCGCGGGAGCGACCCAACGCGAAGCGGCCAGCGCGCGGCCGAGGGCGAGAGCCCCGTCCGGCCCACGAGAGAGAAAGACGGTCGGGAGGTGCCGGCCCGCGGCAAAGAGCGAGTCGGAGGGCTGACGCGCCCCGGCACGCGACCCGCGCGCGGGCCGCGGGGACGCGAGACCCGGCAGAGCTACCGCGCGCGGGCAAGCGGGGAGACGCGCCCCGCGCGCGGACAGAGAGCGGCCGCAGCAGGTTCGCGCCCCCCGCAGGTCCGCGCCCCCCGCGCGCGGACAACGGGCGCGCGTACCAGCCGCCCCTCCGCGCGCGGCAGCGGGCGTGCGGCCCCGGACGCGGACACCACGAGGCGGCAGAGGGCGCGCGGCCCAGGCCGCGCACTCCGCGCGCGGCCGAGGGAGAGCGAACAGCCACAGCAACACAGAGTAGGACGCGGGCGCGCGACACGGCGGGCGCACGCGCGCGCGGCACTCCGGGCGAGCGGTCACGCCCGCCCCCGCAGCGCGCATGACCGGGCGCGACGAAACGGCCGCGCCACGCGCCGCGCGGCCCGGGCGCGTTCCCGCGCCCCCGCGAGCGGCTCGCTGGCGCGCGCCCCGCGCGCTGACGCGGGCGAGGACCAGGCCGCGCCCCGCGCGCGGCCGCGGGCGGCGCGTACCCGACCGCCCCCCTCGTCGAGGCCGCGGGCGCGCGCCCCGGCGGCGCCCCGCTCGCTTCTGCGTTCTCTCTCCCCGTCTCTCCCCGCGTCTCGGCCTCGTGGCTCATCTGCCCCGTCCGCGCCCCAGCTCGCTGCACGCTTTCTCTATCTCCCCTCCCTCCCCTCTCTCTTTCCCCTATCTCTCTCCCCTATCTCTCTTTTCCCCTTTTCTCTTTACCCTCCTCCCCCTCTCTCTTTCTCTTTCTCTCTCCCTTCCTCTCCCTCTCTATCTTCCCCTTCTCTCTCCCCTCCTCCCCCTCTCTCTTCTCTTTCTCTCTCCCCTTCCTCTCCCCTCTCTCTCTTCCCCTTTCTCTCTACCCTCCCTCCCCCATCTCTCTTCCTCTTTCTCCCCCCCTCTCTCTTCTCTCTTCCCCTCTCCCCTCCCTCCCCCTCTCTCTTCCTCTTTCTCTCTCCCCTTCCTCTCCCCTCTCTCTCTCCCCTTTCTCTCTCCCTCCTCCCCTCTCTCTTCCTCTTTCTCTCTCCCCTTCCTCTCCCTCTCTCTCTTCCTCTTTCTCTCTCCCCTTCCTCTCCCCTCTCTCTCTTCCTCTTTCTCTCTCCCCTCCTCCCCCTCTCTCTTCCTCTTTCTCTCTCCCCTTCCTCTCCCCTCTCTCTCTCTTCTTCTCCCCTTCTCTCACCCTCTTCCCTTTCCTCTCCCCTCCCTCTCTCTTCCTCTTTCTCTCTCCCTTCCCCCCCTCTCTCTTCCCTTTCTCTCTACCCTCCCTCCCCCCTCTCTCTCCTCTTTCTCTCCCCTCTCCCCTTTCTCTCCCCTTCCTCTCCCCTCTCCTTCCTCTTTCTCTCTCCCCTTCCTCCCCCCTCTCTCTTCCTCTTTCTCTCTCCCTTCCTCCCCCTCTCTCTTCCTCTTTCTCTCTCCCCTTCCTCCCCTTCTCTTCCTCTTTCTCTCTCCCCCTTCCTCTCCCCTCTCTCTTCCTCTTTCTCTCTCCCCTTCCTCTCCCCTCTCTCTTCCTCTTTCTCTCTCCCCTCCCTCCCCCCTCTCTCTTCCTCTTTCTCTCTCCCCTCTCTCTTCCTCTTTCTCTCTCCACTTCCTCTCCCCTCTCTCTTCCTCTTTCTCTCTCCCCTTCCTCTCTCCTCTCTCTTCCTCTTTCTCTCTCCCCTCTCTCTTCCTCTTTCTCTCTCCCCTTCCTCTCCCCTCTCTCTTCCTCTTTCTCTCTCCCCTTCCTCCCCCCTCTCTCTTCCTCTTTCTCTCTCCCCTTCCTCCCCCCTCTCTCTTCCTCTTTCTCTCTCCCCTTCCTCTCCCCTCTCTCTTCCTCTTTCTCTCTCCCCTTCCTCTCCCCTCTCTCTTCCTCTTTCTCTCTCCCCTTCCTCTCCCCTCTCTCTTCCTCTTTCTCTCTACCCTCCCTCCCCCCTCTCTCTCTTCCTCTTTCTCTCTTCCCCTCTCTCTTCCTCTTTCTCTCTCCCCTTCCTCTCCCCTCTCTCTTCCTCTTTCTCTCTCCCCTTCCTCTCTCCTCTCTCTTCCTCTTTCTACCCTCCCTCCCCCCTCTCTCTTCCTCTTTCTCTCTCCCCTTCTTCTCCCCTCTCTCTTCCTCTTTCTCTCTCCCCTTCCTCTCCCCTCTCTCTTCCTCTTTCTCTCTACCCTCCCTCCCCCCTCTCTCTTCCTCTTTCTCTCTCCCCTTCCTCTCCCCTCTCTCTCTTCCCCTTTCTCTCTACCCTCCCTCCCCCCCTCTCTCTTCCTCTTTCTCTCTCCCCTTCCTCTCCCCTCTCTCTCTTCCCCTTTCTCTCTACCCTCCCTCCCCCATCTCTCTTCCTCTTTCTCTCTCCCCTTCCTCTCCCCTCTCTCTTCCTCTTTCTCTCTCCCCTCTCTCTTCCTCTTTCTCTCTCCCCTTCCTCTCCCCTCTCTCTTCCTCTTTCTCTCTCCCCTTCTTCTCCCCTCTCTCGTCCTCTTTCTCTCTCCCCTTCCTCTCCCCTCCCTCTCCCCTCTCTCTTCCTCTTTCTCTCTATCCTCCCTCTCCCCTCTCTCTTCCTCTTTCTCTCTCCCCTTCCTCTCCCCTCTCTCCCCTCCCTCTCCCCTCTCTCTTCCTCTTTCTCTCTCCCCTTCCTCTCCCCTCCCTCTCCCCTCTCTCTTCCTCTTTCGCTCTCCCTCCCCTCTCTCCTCTCTCCCCTCCCTCTCCCCTCTCTCTTCCTCTTTCTATCTCCCCTCCCTCTCCCCTCTCTCTTCCTCTTTCTCTCTCCCCTCCCTCTCCCCTCTCTCTTCCTCTTTCTCTCCCCTTCCTCTCCCCTCTCTCTTCCTCTTTCTCTCTCCCCTTCTAATAGTTATCGTTTTTGGTAGAGAACAGCAGTACGCTGTGGACTGATTACTCTGGAAAAAAATGAAACTTTAACACAATGTGTCGTGACCATTAGAAAATCCTGTTACTTTTTGTGCGTACTGCTTCTAGAGTGTACGAATGCCGTGACCCCAGCTATTGACATCTGTAGCAAATAAACATGCCTGCTGAAGAAGGAGCATCAGAGCTCCGAAAGCTACGAAAGCTAAAAAAAAAAAAAAATGGCGTTTTCGTGTTTTTATTCGATCATACCCTTCTAATAGTCAGAGAGAGAGAAACAAGAAATAAGCCGGCAATGTCAACATAATGATGACAGTCCCATCTGGTCAGACATGTCCACCAGCTGACCACCTCACATCATCTCTGTGGTGTGAGTTAGTTCAGTCAACACGCCTGTAGTGTTTCCATTCTCTTTGTCAAGGGGTTCTCACTGGTGTCAGGGAGATGTGCCGTCTGTTCTGCCTGCTCCCTGTTTTGACTCTGTCAAATAATGATAAATCAGCTGCTTACTCTCACATTGTCCTTGTTTTTTCTGTATTTTCTTTTTTCTTTTTTCATCTCCCTGAAACGGGAAATTATTTCATATCAATCGAACAGAGGCGTCTGTTTGTGTGTCTGCTTGTCTTTACGCTTCAGCGTTTGTCTCCAAAATGTGTTGGCAAAATTCTCTCTGCGCGTCTGTCATTCAAGAAAGACAAGTCATGTGCGTCTCACACAAGTCGTTACACAAGGTTACTTCCCTTACCTTATAACCCGATATTCACCAACCAACACAAACTTTGCTTCATCTACATAAATGGCAACATAACCACAGCATCAACAACAACCGAGAGGAGAAAGAAGTGTGTTTCTTTTTTTCTTTCTTTTTTTCTCTTTTTTTTAACCAAACGTAGGAATAACTTTCTTTTCACCGTCACCCAGAAACCATATAAAGCCTTTTACATTACATCTTCATTCTTTATGCCCAATAACCAGCCTCAGCTCCAAACACTGAAATGACCTCACTTTCAATTCAACATTTGAAGACAGACACATAAAACATAGACCTCTGCTTTACCACTGGATGTTTCCAAAACGACCTTGGTGACGTGTTGTGCTTCTGTTGGAAAGCAAGATACAAGATACAAGGTACAATGTACAAAGTACAAGGTACAAAGTACAAGGTACAAGGTACAAAGCACAAAGTACAAGGTACAAGATACAAGATACAAGGTACAAGGTACAAAGTACAAGATACAAAGTACAAGGTACAAGGTACAAGATACAAAGTACAAGGTACAAGGTACAAGATAAAAGTACAAGATACAAGGTACAAGATACAAGATACAAGATAAAAGTACAAGATACAAAGTACAAGATACAAGGTACAAAGTACAAGGTACAAGGTACAAGATACAAAGTACAAGGTACAAAGTATAAAGTACAAGGTACAAAATACAAAGTACAAGGTACAAGGTACAAGATAAAAGTACAAGGTGCAAGATACAAGATAAAAGTACAAGAAACAAAGTACAAGGTACAAAGTACAAGGTACAAAGTACAAGGTACAAGTACAAAGTACAAGGTACAAAATACAAAGTACAAGGTACGAGGTACAAGGTACAAGATACAAGATAAAAGTACAAGGTACAAAGTACAAGGTGCAAGATACAAGGTACAAAGTATAAGGTACAAGGTACAAGATACAAAGTACAAGGTACAAAGTACAAAGTACAAGGTACAAAATACAAAGTACAAGGTACAAGGTACAAGATACAAGATAAAAGTACAAGATACAAAGTACAAGGTGCAAGATACAAGATAAAAGTACAAGATACAAAGTACAAGGTACAAAATACAAAGTACAAGGTACAAAGTACAAGGTACAAGATACAAAACACAAGGTACAAGATACAAAACACAAGGTACAAGATACAAAATACAAAGTACAAGGTACAAGATACAAGGTACAAGATACAAAACACAAGGTACAAGATACAAAGTACAAGGCACAATATACAAAGTACAAGTACAAGATACAAGGTACAAAGTACAAGGTACAAGATACAAAACACAAGGTACAAGATACAAGATAGAAAGTACAAGGTACAAAGTACAAGGCACAATATACAAAGTACACGATACAAGGCACAAGGTACAAGGTACAAGATACAAGATACAAGGTACAAAGTACAAGGCACAAGATACAAGGTACAAAGTACAAGATACAAGGTACAAAGTACAAGGCACAAGATACAAGGTACAAGATACAAAACACAAGGCACAAGATACAAGATACAAGATACAAAGTACAAGATACAAAGTATAAGATACAAAGTACAAGGTACAAAGTACAAGGCACAAGATACAAGGTACAAGGTACAAGGTACAAGATACAAGGTACAAGACACAAGATACAAGATACAAGGTACAAAACACAAGGTACAAGATACAAGGTAATGATACAAAATACAAGGTACAAGATGCAAGATACAAGATACAAGGTACAAAACACAAGATACAAGGTACAAGATATAAGATACAAGATACAAGATACAAGGTACAAAACACAATGTACAAGATACAAAGTACAATATACAAAATACAAGGTACAAAATACAAGGTACAAGATACAAGATACAAGGTACAAAACACAAGGAACAAGATACAAGGTACAAGATACAAGATAGAAGATACAAAACACAAGGTACAAGATACAAGATACAAGATACAAAATACAAGGTACAAGATACAAGATACAAAGTACAAGGTACAAAGTACAACAAGGCACAAGATACTAGGTACAAGATACAAGGTACAAGGTACAAGATACAAGGTACACGATACAAGGTACAAAGAACAAAGTACAAGGTACAAAGTACCAGGTACAAGATACAAGGTACAATATACAAAGTACAAGATACAAGATACAAGGTACAAGATACAAAGTACAAGGTACAAAGTACAAAGTACAAAGTACACAGTACAAGATACAAGGTACAAAGTACATGATACAAGGTACAAGATACAAGGTACAAGATACAAGATACAAAGTACAAGATACAAGTACAAAATACAAGATACAAGGTACAAAGTACAAGATACAAGATACAATGTACAAGATACAAGATAAAGATACAAAGTACAAGATACAAGGTACAAGATACAAGATCATCATTATCATCAGGTGCCCTGCCGCATGGCGTTGGCGATCATGGACTTCCATCTGTCTCTATCTCTCGTTGCCCCTTGCATCTCCTCCACCCTCCTTGTCCCCAGCCACTCTGCAAATCCGTCCAGCTTTTTCTCCTTGGGTCTACCCGGTACTCTCTTTCCCTCCAGCTTTCCCATTGCGACCAGGTGCTGCAAATCCCCCTTCCTCGTAAAATGGCCTATAAATGTTGCCTGTCTTTTCCTAATCTTCCTTATGAGTGATCTACTTGTGTCTGCCTCCATCAAGACTGTCTCGTTTGTTTTCTTTGCTGTCCATGGAACTCTCAACATTCTTCTTAGAAACCACATCTCGGCTGCCTCAATCTTATTCTGGCTTTGTTTGTTGACTGTCCACGCCTCGCATCCGTCCAACAGTATTGGTTCTATATAACATTCAAGAACTCTCTTCCTGGTGTTAATTGACAGGCATTTGTTGGTAAGAATGCTTGTCATCTTCTTGAATGCTGTTTTGGCTTGGCCGATTCAGCCGGCTATTTCTGATGTGCATCTGCCGTCTGATGAAATGACCGTTCCCAGGTATTTGAATTTATCAACCTGTGTCAAGGTTGTGCCATTTGCTGTTATTTTGCATGAGGGGATTTCATGTTTTTTACTGATCACCATGACTTCAGTCTTCCTGCTGTTTAGTTCCAGCCCCTTACCTTTGCTCTCTATAATTTTCCATTGCTTTTATTCTTTCTCCCCATTTATAGCCGTGTACAAGGTACAAAGTACAAGATACAAGATACAAGGTACAAGATACAAGATAAAGATACAAAGTACAAGATACAAGGTACAAGATACAAGATCATCATTATCATCAGGTGCCCTGCCGCATGGCGTTGGCGATCATGGACTTCCATCTGTCTCTATCTCTCGTTGCCCCTCCAATTGCATCTGCCTTGTTGTGGCGGGGGAGCTTGTGTGTCCTTACGATCCCAGGAGCTATGCCGGCGGGGACTTCGTGGGCCCTGGCAGCTTCAAGCAAGCCGGACAGGTCGCTGGGGGAGGGACCAGACTAAGGGGTGCATACAAACAAGTCCTGGCAGCAGGGGATGGGTGAAAAAGAGGGTAAAGAAGATACACTTTTCATATATGGCTTCTTTTTCAATGTCGTGAGCAGATGATTTCTTCGAAGGAACAATGGTCAGGATCTCAGCACAGTAAGTGCACTGCGCGGCAAGAAGGCACCCGCAAACTACTTGCTTGTACTTTTGCTAATTATTGCATATGATGAACTTACAAAATGGAAAACGTTATAGTTCTGTGTCCTCTGAGTCCCCCAGGGGGGACCTGAACTCAATGGCTACTGGGGAGGGAGAGTCCGTGTCTGTGAAAGGTAGCTGTGATGACGGTAATGGATTACCCGACGGAGGTTATTGGAAGCGGACATGTAGAAACTCCTCAAAAATGCAAAATCACAAAAAGAAAAAAATGCAAAAAAAGGATTTGAATATAGGGACATGGAATGTACAGACTATGTTAGAATTAGGAAAGCTCTACCTACTAGTCAAAGAATTAGAAAGGAGCAAGATGAACATAACAGGGCTCTGTGAGGTTAGATGGAGTGGGCAGGGACTTTTTACTGTAGGAGAGCATACAGTTGTATATAGTGGAAATGAAAAAGGTGGCTCAAGAGGAGTAGCAATTGTGCTGGACAAAAAGCATGCTGGAGCTCTGAAAAGCTATAATCCAATTAATGACAGATTTCTCACTGTCAAAATAAATACCAAATATGCTGTTTTGAACATAGTTCAAGCCTATGCTCCAACATCCACTAGCTCAGAAGAAGAAATAGAAAATTTTTACAATGACCTCCAAACTATCAGAGACAAAATCCCCAAAAAGGAAATATGCATTGTGATGGGTGACTTCAACGCTAAAGTTGGAGAGGGGGCTGACACAGAATGTGGAATAGGACCATATGGTTTAGGAGAACGAAATGAGAGAGGTGACATGCTGGCTCTGTTTTGTCAGGCAAATGAGATGAACATCACAAATACTTTCTTCCAACAACCACTGCGCAGAAGATACACATGGATCTCTCCAGGAGACAGGTGTCGTAATCAGATTGATTATATTATCATTGACAGATCCTGGAAATCAACTGTCCTCAATGCAAAAACAAAGCCTGGAACAGACTGCGACACGGATCACATTCTTGTGACAACCAAATTAAGAATGAAAATATTGAAGAAGCCTAAAACCAAATCGACGCCAAAGTTCGACATATCAAAATTAGAAAACCCTGAGCTGGCGTTAGAATTTAGTATAGAAACAAGTAATCGTTTCTTAAAGTTACTTGAAGTTTGGGATGAAAATGACTCATATCCTGATGAAATCTGGACAGACATAAAAAACACACTGACCAAAATCTCTGAAGAAAAACTAGGAAAAGAAAAGAAAAGGAAAAAAGCTAAGCCCTACATAAGTCAGGAAGTGATAGATCTCGCAAAAAAGAAAAGTCAAGCTCGAAAGCAGGGAGAGAGGGAAAAATACTCAGCACTGAAAAGGGAAATAAAAAGTAAAGTCAGAAGAGACAAAGCAAATTGGCTGGCACAAGAATGCAGTAAAATCAATGAACACAACGAAAACAGGAAGTCGAGGGAGCTCTTCAAACAAATAAAAAAAGTGAAAAAAACAAATTTCAAAGCAACAAACCAATGCATCAACAACAAGGATGGTCACACTCTGACTGAACCAGATGATGTCTTGGATAGGTGGAACGAATATGGCACATCACTTTTTGGCAAGCCTGACAGCCATGAAAATAATTTAGAGCCAAATTTGGAATTGACCCCTGGAGATATGGAACCTGAACCTCTGCTCAGCGAAGTTGAATCTGCCATTAAAGATCTAAAATGCAGAAAGTCTCCTGGTCTTGACAATATTCCTGGAGAGTTGTTGAAACACTCAGGTGATGGTGGACTCAAAGTAATGCATCACTTCTGCTGCAAGATATGGAAGACTTGTCAATGGCCTACAGACTGGAAGCTCCAAGAATTTGTCATGTTACATAAGAGTGGA
>CM060315.1:1582500-1585000 GCA_030674185.1 Monoplex corrugatus | reverse complement strand
ATCCACCCTCCCCACTTCCCACCCTCACCACCATCATCCCCCTCCCCTATCCCCCCTCCCTAATTCCCACCCTCACCACCACCATCCCCAAACAGTCAACGGGGTGACGTCATTTCCATGGCCAGTATCTGGACATTTGACTATTTCAACCTGTTCGTATTGTTTATAGCCCAGCCGACTACTGGAGCCATATCATGACTACTTGCAGTCTGCGATGTCATGTCCGCTTTATCACTCACGCCCAATGCCCCAGCACGTGCGTTGCCATGGAGACGGAGTTTCAGGCAGACTGGTAATGGTCTGGTACCGGTAGTGGTCAGAGAGAAACGGTTGGACACTGACAGACAATAGGGATGGTTTAGGAATGGTCAGAAATGGTTTCCATAAACATACACGCTATTTTTGTGCGCTGATACTATTGCTGTCCTACTTCTCACGTCACATTATTATCGGTAAACATTCCTTCTAGTGTTCGTCACCAGGTGGGTTTTTTTTTTTTTCTTTTTTCTTTTTTTTTTCTTTTTTTTCTTTTTCTTTTTTGTTGTTGTTTGTTTTGTCTTTCTCTCTGACGTCTTCCTTCTGACGTCCAGCGAAGAACGGTCAGGGTGATGTTATTCTGCAGTGTTCAGATTGTGTACCTGACTCGTCTCCATCGTGTCTTCATGATGGTAGTAACCATCATCTGTTACAGTCTTACTTATAATAATAATAATAATAATTACAATATTTATATAGCGCAAAATCTTGATAAAATCAAATCTAAGCGCTGAAGCAGACACACACGCAAGCACGCACGCACGCACGCACGCACGCACACACACGCACGCACGCACACACACACACACAAACACACACACTCACTCACACACACGCATGGCTATAAATGGGGAGAAAGAATAAAAGCAATAAAAGCAAGAATAAAAGCAATGGAAAATTATAGAGAGCATAGCATATACAATTATATATTATAACCATGTGATTCCCCTCCGAGCGGAGACAGGCTGCAGAGGGGGGAGGGGGGTTGAGTGAGGTTAGGATTTTATGCAGAGGAGAAAAGGTGAGTTTTGAGAGCGGACTTGAAGGAGACAAAAGTAGGTTGCTGACGGACTGAGAGAGGAAGTTTGTTCCAGGAGAGTGGACCAGAAACAGAGAAGGCTCGTGGACCATTGGTATTGAGCTTAGTGCGTGGACAGCGAAAAGTCAGAGGATCGGAGGCAGAGCGGAGGGTACGTGAGGGAACATAGATCTCAAGTAGGCTTGACAGGTAATCGGGGGCTGCGTTATTGAGGCTTTTGTAGCACATGGTGTCTAGTTTGTACTGTATGCGCTTTGATACAGGGAGCCAGTGAAGTTGTGCCAGGAGAGGAGATATGTGGTCAGCTTTTTTCTTTTTGAGTACAAGGCGTACAGCATTGTTTTGAATGCGCTGTAGGATGTGAATGGTGGAGGCAGGAAGACCAGACAGGAGTGAATTGCAATAGTCAATGCGAGACATTATGAAGGAGAGAACGAGTTTTGCAGTTGTTTCGACAGATAGATACTTCCTGATCAAGCTTATACGATGGAGATGATAGTAGCAAGATCTGGCAGTTTGAGAAACAAAGTTGTTCATGGAGAGGGTAGCGTCAATGCAGACACCAAGGTTTTTAGCTGAATCAGAAATTGGGACTGATGTGTTACATAATAGGAGAGAAAGAGGAGGCAGCTGAGAAAGTTTCTGACGGGTGCCAATGAGGATAGGTTCTGTCTTGTCGTCATTAAGCTGAAGTTTGTTGAACGTCATCCAGTTCTTAATGTCAGAGTAACACTCAGTGGTGCGAGTCAACAGGCGCTGTATATTATCAGGTGAGTCACTGTCTTGAAGTTGGGTGTCATCAGCATAGAAGTGGTGTTTTATAGAGTGGGAATGGATGATGGTGGACAGGGGGGAGGTGTAAAGAGTGAAAAGAACAGGGCCAAGGACAGATCCTTGTGGAACACCACAGGTCAGGTATGCAGGTTGAGAGTAAGTGCCATTGATGAGAACAGTTTGTTTTCTGTTTGATAAATACGAAGTGAAAAAGGAGAGAGCAATGTCAGAGATGCCAAAAGTATGATGAAGTCTAGAAAGGAGAATACCATGGTCAATGGTATCGAAGGCTGCAGACAGATCAAGGAGTGTGAGGAGAGAGACTTTGCAAGTATCAGTTGCAAGGAGGAGATTGTTGAGAATGTGTAGTAGGGCAGTTTCAGTGCTATGGCACTGGCGGTAGGCTGACTGGAAAGGATTGAGGAGATTGTTGGCAGACAGGTGAGAGTTCAGCTGGTTGAGGACGACTTTTTCAAGGAGTTTTGACAAGAAAGAGAGATAAGAGATAGGCCGGTAATTTTTCAGTTCATTTGGGTCTAAATTGTGTTTCTTGAGGAGAGGGTGAACAATAGCAGACTTGAAAGAATCTGGGACAGTTCCAGTTTGAAGAGAAGTGTTGATGATGTCAGTGATGAATGGGAGGAGAGTAGG
>CM060315.1:1577500-1580000 GCA_030674185.1 Monoplex corrugatus | reverse complement strand
AGAATGATCTCTGGTTTAATTCTCCAATCACCTTAGAAGAGCTAAAAAAAAAAAAAAAACCACAAAAAAACACATTACTGTCTCTACACAACAAAACGAGTTCGGTAGGTGTTGATGCAGTTTCGACTGAAATGATTAAACATCTCCCTGAAAACTATTTTATTTTCCTACACAAAATTTTACTGAAATGCTGGGTTAGCGGAACTGTACCACAAATCTGGCAAAAGTCTATAGTTATACCGATATTAAAAACAGGAAAATCGAAAACCGATAAAAACAGTTACAGACCCATTGCTTTGACGTCTCACACAAGCAAACTAATGGAAAGATTGGTCTTAAACAGACTTTTACACTACTGTGATAAAAATAACGTTATTCCGGTAAACCAGGCGGGTTTTAGAAAAGGGAGATCCGCAGTTGAGCACCTGATTAAACTTACGACTCAGATCAAACAACAGTTTGCCCGCAGAAAAAGTGTTTTAGCTACTTTCTTTGATGTAAAAAAGCTTACGATCAAGTTTGGCATAAACGTTTATTGTTCAAGCTAAAATCTGTTGGTTTATCTGGCAATATGTACAATTACATTAAATCTTTTTTAGCTAATAGAACAATTCAGGCTAGAATGGGAGCTAGTTATTCTACTTCACGACGCCTCGACATGGGGATTCCACAAGGTTCAGTGATAGCTCCTATTTTATTTAATATCCTTATACAGGATCTTCCTAAAGCTTTTCAACTCGTGTTGTTTTAGTACAGTACGCTGATGATATATGCACTTGGATGAATATCACTTTAAAAAAGACTACTCCACAAAGAAACGCGAAATTACATCAGGAAGTTGTATCAAATTGATCTTGATAATCTTGGAAACTAATGTTAGGAAATGGTCTTCGTTGTCGGCAGAAAAAAAATAACATGATGCTGTTTGATCCTGGTGGTAATGCAAATAACTTGCCTATTTCAAATTGCTTGGTGAAATGTTAAATTACAAACAGGTTGTAAAATATTGGATTTAAGCTGGAATGTCCATTTTGATTATATTTTAACAAAAGCGCGAAAAACCTTAAATTTTCTAAAGATAATAGCAAATTACCCTGGGGAATGGATACAAATGTACTGATTCATCTGTCAACAGCGCTGGTCAGATCTAAATTATCCTGCGCACAAGTTTTTTTCAATGCACCTAAATATTTACTAAAAAAGATTCAGAACTTGGACTGCAAAAGTCTTAAAATTGCACTAGGTGTACCAACTCATGCTTCTACTCTGGTAACGTACAAAGCTCTCTATAATTTTCCATTGCTTTTATTCTTTCTCCCCATTTATAGTCGTGTGCGTGTGTGTGTGTGTGTGTGTGTGTGTGTGGTGTGCGTGTGTGCGTGCGTGCGTGCGTGCGTGTGTGTGCGTGCGTGTGTGTGTGTCTGTTTCAGCGCTTAGATTTGATTTTATCAAGATTTTGCGCTATATAAATAAAATATTGTATTGTATTTTTGTAATTCTACCTCTAAACAACCATCGTGAGCTAGCTACAGCAAAGTTTGCAATTAGAACTACTTCACAAGCGAATAATTTTGTGAGCAAAGAAATAAAAATCAGGTCTGATATTGACTTTCCAAAACGAGCAAAAAACATTTCATCACAAATTACAACTGCAACATACATATCTGACCTGATCAAACAGTCCAGCATAACTATGGATGAAATAGCCGAGAAACCAACGTTAACGCCTATCCCTACATGGGAAATGTTAAAGACCACATTTGATCTCGATTATGCAGACGTTAAAAAATATAATAATGTCAACATTACGCTATCCACAGCTTGTGAACACATCGATGAAAAGTACCGTACCCACCTCCACATTTTTACCGATGGGTCAGTCTTAGCAAATCAGAATTCTGGAGCAGCCTTTTATGTTCCAAAATTTAACATTAAAATGTCTTTTTTTTATTGGGACAAATGTATCTATATGTACAGCAGAATTGGTCGCTATTGTTTAAGCGTTGCATTATTTAATAAGCCTTCGGCCTGTGTCTTTCAAAGTAGTTCTCTTTGTTGATTCAAAATATGTATTATATGCCTTACAGTCTTTTGATACAGACACAAGACCTGATTTAATTATTGAGGCAAATCATCTAATACACTGTTTAAAGATAAATGGCTCGAAAAATCAGTTTATGCTGGGTGCCTTCTCACGTTGGTCTTCACGGCAACAACGTAGTTGACAGAGAGCTAAATCTGGTGCACTCCATTCTGAAAATTCCATAGAATTACATGTTAACACCTCGGTAAAAGAAGCTTAGAACTCGCTAGAATTAGCATCATGGATTCGATTTCATGAACATTTAAATGAAAAATTTGTGTCTCAAAAAAGAATCAAACTTTCAGTTCAAAATATCTGTAAAAAATGCAGTATTCTTCGTTATATCATTTGAGATTAATTGTTACCACATATTTTCGTATTCAACTGAACGCTTTGAAAACAAAATATTGTAAAAAC